>JAFVLL020003940.1:0-17584 GCA_021397915.2 Tor tambroides
TCCAATTTTTTTTTTTTTTTTTTTTTTTTTTTTTTTTACACGTTCCTGGAACATTAAATCAATACATATGAACTCCACAGCTAGTGGAATGAACCAAAATGACAAAATGTGAAAATTTCCTTTCAGCCTAATTCATCACTTTGAGTAAATACTAAATGTATTTATTTATTTTTGTGTGCAGCTATTTCTCAAAATGGCATAATTGAATGATTCACAAACTATACGATGCTTGCTGAGTGTCTCTTCTCATTGTTTCATCAGAGGTCTGCTTTGCTTCCATTTTCTTCTACCATGACAGACTCCAATACTTGCCTCTTTCTGGGAGGCTTCAGGCTCCAGAGCTTCAGTGTGATATAAATACCCCATTTGCAGCTTTATGAGCCACCTGTGTCTACAAAGGCAGAAACTATTCTCTTTCAGCATCAGGTGCTTCAGTTTGCCATGAATTAGAATCTGCCTCAGGCGGCTACACAAGGGTTCAAATGTCCTAAAAATGCTGTAGCAGGAATTGTTATCTGTGGCGGGAACTCTATCTCCTCACGATGCTTGATGCTGAGAGAAGCCCTCCTCTGGAGCCACCAGAGCGCGTTCGTCTGAGACGTGTATCAGTGTGTAAACTCACACTAACACTTCCACTTACTGCTACCTTGTTTAATAAACTTGTCGCAGAGGACAGGTCTGAAAAAAAATAAATAAATTCAAAGGCTATGAATTTGTTTCTCTTATTGCTACTCATTCTTCCTCTCTTCAGCCTATTGTTGTTTAGCATAGTGTTTGTGTGTAAGAACAGCCGTGTGGGTGTCTCCCCGCTAGGGCCGTCGAGTTGTGAGAGCTCTGTTTGCATCTTAATGTCCTTGCTTTCAATAAATGACCGGAGAGAGAGGCACAGCGGTGCGACTGAAACAAAAAGCATCATTTTGTATTGTACGAAGTTTGTCCTCGTTCCAGCTGTGCGTTGAGAATTATGGCTCATTGGCTCCCCCTGCTGAGTGGATAGAGATGTACAGGCAAAGTAGTTGCTCTTCAAAGCTAAAAACGTTTTACTTTTCCTTTAATTTTTATCCATAACTTGAATCACAAAAGCAAGGGATAATGTACAGTTAGCTGGTCATTATCACAATAAATAAATACATAAATAAATAAATAAATAATTGTATTATTATTATTATTATTATTATTATTAAATTCTAACAAAAATCTTAGTTTAATTAAAATATTGATTAATCATTAAAAACTATATTATAGTATATTAAAATATAAATTAAAATTAAGAAAATTAATTAAATTAATAAAATATGTAATAAATATATAGTATGCAGTTTACAATATATTTTAATTTATGTTTAATGATTGATTGATTGATTGATTGCCGTTTTAATAATGATGATAATAATAATAATAATAAGGTGCCAAAAATGTTTAATAATATTAATTCTTTTGGCCGTGTAGTGTACATTTTAATACATTTTTACACCATTTAATTGCATTTTTACTTGCTACGTTTTAATATTTTATGCATATCTCAAAGTATAAGCTTGTGATATATTAAAAAAAAACAGCATTCAGTGCATTCTAAATAGCATTCTAACAGCATTCAGTGTGTAATTTTAATTTTGAACGACAAGAAAAAGCTTTTTCATCAGGATTTTCAGTGTCTGACTGTATGAATGATCCTCTTTGACAGAGTGCATGATGGGAAGGAGACAGTGAGAGATTACACATCATCAGAGCGATATTTGCCAGGAGAAATGTGTTTGCCTTTCAAGCAAGTGATATTTTAGAAATGCTGAGGCATATCAAAAGTGCCAGCACTCTCTCAGTTTAACGCACGGAACCACACTTGCTGATCGAAATTGCAGTTTTAGTAATTACATCTCCAAAAATACCTCCTCAACACATTACATTACAGAAGGAGGTGAGAAATGAGATTCTATATTTATCTTATTGGTTTTATCTTTTAATTACACATTTGATCACAAATGTGAGACTAATCTACGCAATTTCCATTTGGATCATTCGAACCGTTGGACCATTTCGGAGCGACTTGTAAAGCCCATAGGCACGCACGTATTCAACATGTTTTCTGAGGGACTGAAATGCATACTGAGGAGATGGAGAAAGAACAACCTTCACATCAAAGCAAAGAGGATATTGCTGGGAGTCGATGCGCTGAGCTCCAAGCACATGAGAAATATCTGATAATCACTATCTCTGAAAGCAAGTGAACTTCAGCCAACTTCAGAAAGCAGAAATCGGTGCAATTACATATCCCATGAGCCATGCTTCCCACACAATGTGCTTTTGAAAACAAAAGGTTAGCTCTTTCTGTATTTACCTGAAGGTCTATCTAAAGATTCAGCTTAGGAGAGTGAGAGGCTATGTCATTTCATTTTTCGAGCGTCAGCCCGCAAGAACAGTCTTTCAGCGACAACAAAGGGCCATGATTCAACAAGAAAGGAAAAAATGTTTCTACAGCATATGTTTCCATTCTGCTTTGTCATTTACTTATTTATTTTGTATTATATCAGTCTATAGTAACTCATCCAATGCAACAGATTAAACACCTTTACAAAGTCCAACACAGTTCTAGGTTTCTTTTTCTTCTTTTGCTTTTCCTTTTCTGAAAGAAATATATATATATATATATATATATATTAACCACCACAACTGTTACTATTGATAATAATAAGACATGTTTCTTGAGCATCAAATCAGCATATTAGAATGATTCCTGAAGCATCATGTGACACTGAAGACTGGAGTAGTTGCTGCTGAAACAGCACATGATGGCCCTGGAAATGTGAGATGTTCTGAATTCGTGTCAAATCAAGTGAATCAGGTGCATCGGTTCTCAGTTGCAATTTTTCTTTCTGAGAAGCTGACCTCAAAACATATGTCAGCTCCCTGAAGAAGGAAGTGCTAAAGTAATGACCTTGGGAACCTGCTGTCCTCATATCAGTTTCCTGTCACTTTAGGTTAATATCAAGATGCTTCTGAACCTTGCCTGTTGATAGAGAATATTGATTCAGTGAGATTTGCACAGCAAAGCGGCGGACTTGTCAAAATGGTCCTGTTCTATGAACCATAATGCACATTTAGCAAACACTGACAAAATGTTGTTGTTTTTTTTTCTCTCAGTGTAGTGAAAGAGAGCATGAAGGGAATGGTCTAATTTACCCACACTGCCTCTGTAATGAGGGTCCATCCATTATATCAGCGCACACACGCACACACGAGTCCTAAGAGGATCTTCACGTAATTACTGTGAGTACGCTAGATTAAATTGGGCCCGTGTCGAGCTCTGAGCAAAAATACTGAGGACCATTTTCAGTCAAACATTTCAAGCCAGCTGATAAGTCATTCAGCATATAATGGTTGGCGGAGCAGGTTAGTGCTTTTAAATTATCCGTTTACATTTCACATTGAACCCCGGTAACCCCCACCTGATTTCTCCTTCCTTTTGACTCTCAGTAATGCTAGAAAAGGGATAGTTGAGGGAAATGTGTGGAGATCACCTTGTTCTCATGTGCGTCATATCTGTCTCTCATTCTAGCTGTGGAAAAGCGGCTTTGTTAGCTGAATTACACATCACAGTGCTTCTCATAGCTTTATTTCCTCTCTAGATTGGATGTTTTCCATTACATCTGGAGAGCACCCATCAAAACCTCCATGTTTGTCAGGCTATTTATGGCTTGTTGTACTCTAAAACATCCCCTATCCTGTTCTCCTGTCAATAATCTCAGCTTTTCACTTTAACAGATCCCTTTTCTTTGCAAAAAGGATTATTTGGATTTGATGGGGTGTGTTAAGGGTCCAGGATTGGGGGCTGTAGTGAACAAAGAGGAAAACTAATAGGGCTGCCAGTTGAGAGTGAGTTAAAGGGAGAGTTAAAATTCTGTCTGGTTTGACATTAAACATCATTGGCCGATCTTTGACGTCAAATCTGGTAAAGCATCTTGACGCACCATATTTGCATGTTGGTACATAGGGGAAAATGTCTTTGTAACGTTTTATCAAAGCATTAAAACTTTATCACTCTCTTACCCACCGCAACAAACACTGCAAACACATTCCTTCTTTGCTTTAGCAATATATTATTTTAAACAGTAGCCTATACAGTAGCTTTTTTTGAAAATATGCTTATTTTACTATCTAATGTAATAACATTCCATTTTTAAGTGTCCACAAAATCACCGTCTTGCAGTATCCTGCAATAGCTGGAGTGCATGTGCTCATTTGTCTGACTGACAGAAAATATACTATAGGTAACAATACAAAAGTAAGAGTTTTCTTGTATTGTTCGGCTACCGAGTGTACAAGGTTTTCCTTGTAGCCCTGAAGGAGAATTTATCTAGTGGGTTAAAAATAGCCCTGCTAGCGGTACAAGGTTTAAGATGGTCTCAAAGGGCCAGGTGAGTCTGACACCACTGGTACCACGGGAACTGAATATTTCAGCAAGTCAACAGAGAAAAGAGTTTCACTACAAATATACTCAGGCAAATTCAAGAAGACACTAAGAACCCTAGACTGAATCGCTAATGCATTTGGATCTTTTGAGGGATAGTACCTAAAATGTGCATCTCAATGTTTAATTTTTCAGTGTATTACAAGTTATATGTTAACGATTGCTGAAAAGGATAAACAGAGAGTTTCTTGTCATTCTACTAGTTCAAGGACAAGGAACATCAAATACATTGTGGATCAGGTGGGCGAAGTGAGTTTACTTGTAAACAGCAGTCACTTTCTTTACTTTTTACAAAGAAGAAGAAGAAGAAGAAGAAATAGCCTCCAGATGAAATCAGACTAATGTCATGGCCTTTCTGATGTCTGACAAGATTAACTTCTATTGCAAAACAAAATATTAACTCTTTTTCAAGGTGAAATACTGTATGCCACCCAGACATGTTTAAAATGAGAGGCAATGCGTAATGCGTCTGAAGGATTCACATTTATTGCAGATTAATGAATGATGTTCTAGTGGCCTTTAAATTTTTTAAAATCTTCATGTTCTTAGTGCATTTCATATTCTTGTGCTTTTCCCTGAGTGATAAATTAGCTTGATTTCCATCTCAAAAGCAGCTTGCATGAATAACTGCAGTACACTGCATAAGAAGCAAAATAACGTGTCATTTTCACTGGCAAAGACACAGAGGCTCAGTGCATGTGTATTTGCTTTGCTTTTGTCCATGCTTTGCTTTTTTAAGGATTTTGTTTTGGTTAAAAATAACACTTGAGTTTGTTCTTAAATCCTTCCTCCCCAAAGGACAAAGCAAAACACATCTCTTAATATGGCAAGCATAAGTGGCAAAGTAAATGCAAGGAAAGGATTTTTGTCCTCATCAGTGGACTGACTGCTGTTAGTCACTGAAGCCTATGGATTGCAAAAGCTGATTCCAAATCATCAGTACTTATTCTGCTAGATCTATCTGCTGCTTTTGACACTGTCAATCATCAGATCCTCCTGTCCACCCTCTCAACTCTGGGCATCACAGGGATTCCTCTTCGCTGGTTTGAATCCTATCTCACTGGTAGGTCGTTCAGGGTGGCCTGGGGAGGGGAGGCATCCAAAGCACATCGACTGGTCACTGGGGTTCCTCAGGGATCAGTCCTTGGACCCCTCCTCTTCTCCATTTACACTACATCACTGGGTCCCATCATACAAGCACATGGCTTCTCCTACCATTGCTATGCTGATGACACACAACTCTACATCTCATTTCAACCAGATGATCCAACAATAGCTGCACGGATCTCAGGCTGCCTGGAGAACATCTCGGCATGGATGAAAGAACATCACCTCCAGCTCAACCTGGCAAAGACCGAGCTTCTTGTTTTCCCTGCCACTCCAACTCTGCAGCATGATATCACAATCCAGCTAGGCTAGGTTCTTCTACAATTACCCCATCAAGTTCGGTCAGAAATCTTGGTGTAATCTTTGATGATCGGCTGAACTTCAAAGACCATATTGCAAAGACAGCTCGATCTTGCAGGTTCACATTGCACAACATCAGAAAGATCAGGCCCTTCCTAACGGAGTATGCTGCACAACTTCTTGTCCAGGCCCTTGTCATTTCTATGCTGGACTACTGCAATGCCCTTCTGGCTGGACTTCTATCATGCACAATCAAACCTCTACAAATGATTCAGAATGCAGCAGCATGACTGGTCTTCAACGAGCCCAAAAGAGCCCATGTTACACCTCTCTTTATCTCCTTGCACTGGCTACTGGTTGAGGCTCGCATCAAGTTCAAGACATTGATGCTTGCATATCGAACAACCACAGGTTCTGCACCCGCCTACTTCCACTCACTATTACGAATCTACATTCCCTCCAGAAGCCTGAGATCCGCTAGTGAGCGACGCCTCGTGGTACCATCACAGAGAGGCACAAAATCACTTTCCAGATCATTCTTGTTCACTGTTCCTGGCTGGTGCAACGATCTTCCCACCCCAATCCGGAATGCTAATTCCCTGACAACTTTCAAGCGACAGCTGAAAACTCATCTCTTTCGACACTATTTGACTTCATCCAAAAAAAAAAAAAAAAAAAAAAAAAAAACTTTCTTTTTATTTATTCCTTCCCTTTCTAGCTTGTAATTATTTGGAACAATGCCTGAAACTTGGTATTATGAGCACTTCCTGTGTCGGTCTGCCTCTTTAGGATGAATCGCTTTATGTATTCCCTGATTGTAAGTCGCTTTGGATAAAAGCGTCTGCAAAATGACTAAATGTAAATGTAAATGTAATGGAGCGAAGACGTGTTAGAGCCAATTATGGACTGTTTGTAAATTATGTATTTTGTAAATGTATCCAAGGACAAGAAGGGATGCGAGAACAGAGGAGAAAATAGGTGGCTTAACATCATCTGCTAAAAGCCATGTGCTTTAATAGGCATAAACCTGCAACTGATCTGTACAAAACATGTCCCACAGTTTTACATGTCATTAGTTTTGAAAACAGAATTTTTATTTATTTGTTTGTTTGTTTGTCAGAATATGGAAGGAGGTCACACACAAAATCTAAATGAAACCTATGCACAACAAATACATCCAAAATAATTCCTTAATACATCAACTTTTTTAAATCACTATGGATTTTTATGTTCGTCTATACAATATAAGACTATTTAGTTGTTTTTAAATGTAATTCTATTTAAGGAGTAAAGCAGGGCTGCAGAGGTGAATGCTATCAAAACGAAAAATTACTTTTTTAAAAGCAAAGGTTTAGTACCTACTCTATGATCAGTCATCATGGCTTTGTTTTCCTCTAATGAGGAGGTAATTATCCTCACTGTAGGTTAAAGGATGAAGATGTGCCAGCTATTTTATTTCTTTATTGTAGTTAAGACTGTAGGGTATGTATCTATACAAAAATTGACTTTCAAAAATAAATCTGACAAATATTCACTGGAATTAAATGTGTGACAGCTAACCCTGGTCTCTCTTATAGTAGGCCATCATTAACACTTTAATTGACTACTGAGAGAATATGAAGCAAGCAGAAAATTACACCTTGTTTTAGCACACATATTGTAACTAGCATTTATTTGCAATGCATACACATTATATATATATTTTTTTCCATATGTACTTTGAAAAACAGACTTAAGAAATAGTGTTGGTAAAGGTGAGAATTCAGTGTCATTGCAAAATATAGTTTAGCTTTTTTTTTTTTTCAAAGATGCCAACAACAAATTATTTTATTCAGTTCATTGAGTGAACCTGAAAAACTTTATTAATGTTAAAGATATAAGTGTCACATATAAGTAAGACATATAAGTGTCACATGAGGGTGAGGTCCCCTACACCCTTATTCCCTTTAAATCTCTTACTCTGGAGGGTAAACCTTTTGTAGGAATTACGGCATAGAGATGAGCCCTTCAGCATGGAATGCAACAGGAGTGAGATGCTCAGTCCTGCTCTCTCTACACACCTGCCTCTATTTTTCAAATTACTTAGATCTTAATTTGCTAGATTTGCTGTGTTTGATTAGGGTGTGATCTAAACTCTACAGGTAGGTTGATATCCCTATACAAGACTGATCATATCCAAATGAATAAATAGTTTTCATTGCTTATAGAATCTCTAATGTCTATAGAAAGTATATGCATCACCAGCAGATGGCAGTACTGCTCTGTTTGTTTATGCAGTGGGTAACCTCACCATTGACCTTTTGCATTACTGGGCTTAGATCACTGGTCTTCAACCCTGCTCCTGCAGACCACCCTAATCAAACATGCCTCAATCAACTAATCAAGGTGTTCAGGATCATTTGACAAATCACTGGCCAGATGTACAGAAGAAGATTGGAAATTAAATTTGCAGCACAGTGTGTCCCTGGGAACAGGGTTGAAGACTTAGAAGGCTTGGAACTTCCATCCTTAGATAGATAAACTGATATACTGTAAACAGTAAAAATGTTTCTAACTATCTGTTTGCTCATTTCTGACAAACTGTCAGTGTTTACGTTAGTTTCGCTGTCTTTGCACTTGACAACTCGTCTACTTACATCACTTCCGTGAAGTGGGCTTTGCCTACTTATTTATTAAACTGTTGTGCATTTCTGGAAAAAAAAAAAGTTTTGAATTACAAAGATTTATAAATGTTTTTGAAGTGTCTAATGCTTACCTTACACTCAGCATTTACTTGATCCTTCAGAAATCATTATTATATTCTTATTTGGTGCTCAGATATTAGTTGTTGTTGTTGTTATTATTTATTTATTTATTTAATTGTACTTATCTCAAACATTTCAATAGTAGTGTGTCACGGTTTCTAGAAAAAAAAAATACTGGGCAACAAAAACATATTATCAGCATTGATAATGCTGCTCGCAAATCATCATTTTAAAATGTATTCCAGCCTTTCCCAGATTATAATTTAAATTTTTTACAGAAAATGAAATGAATTGATGATCAGATCAAAATGACTTTGTGATGTCTTCAGACTGGGTCACATACCTAAGTAATGGCAGCTGTCCTTTTTTTGTGGCCAAATTCCCAAAGTAGGGGACATTGTATATAGAACGTCCTGACAACAGTACTGTTCGCCACTACGTTTCTTCTGTAACAGTAACTACAAAGTACTGTAGACCACCCATGCCTTGATACTGCCAGCAAAAATCAGACCCCTTTCCTGAATCCTGAAAGCTATTCTGAGGCCATCCCACCATGAGTTTTTCCCAAGACTTCCTACACTGTCACTACCAATTAGCATAATCTTATTGCAGTGGATAAGTCCTGTAAGGAAAGCAGAGTAACAGGTGCCATGGATGGTCTGGTTTACTGTGACTCACACACTCAGTGATGAACCCATGATGAAAAAAATAGCCACTTCATGCTTACAAGCTGGTCCTTTTTGTCAAGCCAAAGAATCTCAGAGAAACTTAGTTATTATAATCTAATCCAGCTAGTCACTTTTGCCAGACTACCCCACTGCTGTCAAGGTGCCAGGGAGAGCAAGAAGGCTTTTCTGTCTGCACCCCCTCCCTCCTTCCCTCCTTGGTGGAGCCGAAGTGGACACAGCTCCAGTCAAGGAGAGGAGAAGAGTTTGGAATCACTAGGAAATCTCCGGAGTCTGGGCCTAGCGGACAGACAGTAACCTCATCCCACCCCAAAGTCTCAGCATGGGGGCGTCCTATGGCAAGAAAGTAAGTACGCTTTTGAAATTTTTGTTAAGCAGTTTAGGTAACTAGGTTAGTGTTGAGTGGATGACACAGGCCATGGGTTGTTTTGAATATGAAATGTGTTTTAAGAGATTCTTATGGTTTGTTTACATCAGATTCATCACACAACATTCAAGGCACTGCTGATGTGTCTTTAAACCATTTTAATATGTACAGTAGTACCTTTTTAAATACAATTATTATTGTGCTTTCCAGAAGATATACTTAAATGTGAATGCACATTTTAGAAAAATATGAGTTATTTTGTTGTAGAAGTCAACATGATGCTTTCAAACGAAACTTTTTTTAAAATGTCTAAAAGATAACAATTGATTGCATTACATGCACTTGAATCCAGCACACTTTAAATGCTGTTGGCATTTTAGTTTTCCATACCATTTAAAACCAAATTGCTCTAGTTTCCACAAGTTTTGGATTTATCCAAAAGCCCATTGTTTGCGTTTTCAACGTTTGGGCGATATCCAGTGAGGTTTTGGGAGTAATAACAGTGAAAAATATTTGAACTATGAGGAGGACTGCATGCTGGGAAGGTGTGGTGGTGACTGAAGTTGACTCATTGCTCAGTTCTGCAAGTGACAGCTGACAGCTGCTGTAGAGAGGGTTACTAGAGGATTACAGGATACAGGAGCCTCTTCTGATTACCTATGTCTGAGCCATTTGCTTGTACAATCAAGTGTCAGATTTATCAGGGTGAGAAGTCACAGTCAGAATTAAATAAAACTTTCATCCACTTCACGGATAAGGAACTGCGCTGTATTGTGCTGGCATATAGGCATGTAGCTAAATGAACAACTGTTTTGTAAATTAGCACTATATTGACTAATTAGCATTCAGGACAATAACTACCTGTTTTCTAATTGTTAAAACAGTTATATCTTTGGGCACTTTTATGCTACCAGGAGTTTTATTACACTGATGAAAATGTTCATAACATTCAGAAATGTATAATAATAATAATAATAATAAATCAGTTAATAAAAAAATAATAAGTTTGTTGTCTAAAAGTACACAGAGTTCACAAGTATTAGTCTAGCAATGACCTTGCAAATTCCTCTCCAAGACAAGGAAAGTCCCACATGCAAATTGGTGCCAGACCAATTCAGCATCCTGCAATTGCTCATAATACAGACTTATTTTAAGGTTCACGGCCATCTCATTCTGTTGGTTGAGCATATCCTACCTTAAAACTTATATTTGAAGCAAAACAAGAATGGTGAAAACCCTTGAACGGATTGTTGTTTCAACAGTCCAGCAGTTATTGGAATGTGAGTTCTTCAGTAATGTCTAAGGTGCAGCAGAGAAGTCAGTGCTCAGTAAGAGAGCTGAAAATGTCAGCTTGTCAGAGCTGTAATTTCATCCTCTCTGCCAGCTTCCGGGCCACTTGGCATGAGCTGAATACCTCGAATGGACCCCGCAGTTATAGACCCTCACATTACAAGACCCCTCTTTCGCTTTTTCAATTCGGCTGCTGAACTGAGGCCTAACTGTAAGAGAAATCATGCAAACATTTGTGATTATTAATATAACCTAATGCAGTGACATGCTCTGCTTTGTTGTGTGTGGTTAACTCAATTGTTTTCATTAAAACTTTGTTCTGTGTTTATCCTGTTACAAGCTTTATTCCACTGGAGCGTGTATCTCCGCTGTGGCATTTCATGCATGGGTGAGATGAGACGCACCTGCACAAAGCTCACTCAATCACGAGTGAATATTGAACGACTGGTTTCATTCCAACCCAGTGAAATCTCTGCTAACCTTGGCAGTGTTTGTAATAGCATACCACCACACTACTAGCACTAGCATTTTTGCCTGTGCGAATGTATGTGTATTATTTATGCATGGAATACTTGGTTTACCTATTTAATTTGCCAAAACATACGGTATACGACAAATATGATTCACACTGCACAAGCATACCTGCTTCTAAATTATAATGAATAACAACAAAGCTGTTCAACAACAACAAAGAGCACTTGCATGTGATTGCCCTACTGCTAAATGGGAAGTCAAGTTGCGCTAATGCATCCTGTGCCAGAGACCTACTGAAGAAGATTAGACCAATCAGACAAAATCCTTTCTAAATGATCCAAGAGTCGAGCTAAAAATAATTACACGCTCTGGGAAGGAATTTAACTCTGAAAGAACAGGTGTTTATGTTCTACATGGACAGTTCCTGATTCGTAGAAAGGTTATCGGAGACAGCACCAATCTCTAATGCATTTAAAGTGTTATTTACTGTTTTTGTATTCAACGGACCGATGTAGCCTTATATTTTACAGATGCATTTTTTAAACATCATTTTGCTTTCGTTTGGTGATGTTGGAGTGACATCTAGTGGTGTGGATGAAGCACAAAAGAGAGTTTTCACTTACCACTGCCATTGTAGAAATGTCCTACAAATGTGGTGTATTTGTCATCCATGATTCATTTATTCCACAATTAATAGAGAGTCTGGTCATGTGATCTCAACATGGCGGCAGCCCTGATGAGGTGACCCACTTCACATATTACTTTTTGTAGGCTACTGATATGACCGTAGTCTTGGAATCTTACTTATTTTGTCTTTAAGTTACACTGGGTTGATTTTACAATAACTAATAATACTATTAGCTTTTTGTTTAATTTGAACATCTGTATTGATTTTGTCATGAAAGATGGATCCTAATGGTTAACTATGCTGAAGCTATACAGAGTTAGACATAGCTCCTGGTTGGCTGATGCCACACAGTGAATGTGTATGAGAAAAAGTGGGTCAGATTCAAAGTAAGATGGGTCCAGACACCAGAATGTATAAGAACCCTGGAGACGAGTAACTGAACCTGTCCACGGTGCACTTCAGCCTGGGCAACAAATGAGTCTCTGATCAATGGACTTTAAACAGGACTCTTAAAGCAGAAATCCCTTTCTCCTTGTCTCTCTCTTTCAGCATTAGTAAGGCTCTCATTTCACTCCATTAACAGAAAAAAAAAAAAAAAAAACTCTCTGAAATAAGAAACAACACTTCAATTTGAAGGCTAAACTGTGGGCTGTAGGTAGAGATAGAGGTTAATCTGAGACTCTGGAATGTTGAAGTTACAGAATGACTGCTTGGATGTTTCCTTTTACACCAGACATGTATTTCATTAAATTAGACTTAATCTTCACAAATCACTGACAGTATGGATACCAAGAATTAAGTTTTTTTGTATGCAAAAATTCACACGAAAATCATGATTTATACAATATAATGTGTTGATCACAGATTCTATTCCTCTTTGCTTTCAACATGTCCATTAAACTAGGTCAAATGAAGGAATTTTTACAAATAAGAAGAAGAAAAAAAAAAAGTGAGGGAAAAGGTTTACCACTCATAAAACCTGAGAATTATTCTTGTCATCCCATTAAACCAGAAGAATTCAGTAGGTCACAGGAACTGGAAGTTGTTTAATTTGACAGGAAATAAGAAGAAGGGAGAATATAACCCATGAATAAGCAGCAAAAACTAAAATAAATATTTAAAAAATAAAATAAAATAAAATAAACAAACAAGAACGAGAGCTAAAAAAGAAAGTTATAGAATTTAATTTTGTGTAACACCGTTTACACAAAAAAATCAGAAATTGCAAGATCTCTACAACATCTGGTTTTAAAAATTAAAACTGTTATATGTGACCCAGGACCACAAAAACAGTCTTAAGTCGCTGGAGTATATTTGTAGCAATCGCCAAAAATACATAGTATGGGTCAAATTTTTCCATTTTTCTTTTATGCAAAAAATCATTAGGATATTAAGTAAAGATCATGTTCCATGAAGATATTTATTAAATTTCATACTGTAAATATATCAAAACTTAATTTTTGGTCAGTAATATGCATTGCTAAGAACTTCATTTGGACAACTTTAAAGGCGATTTTCTCAGTATTTTGATTTTTTTTGCACCCTCAGATTCCAGATTTTCATATAGTTGTATCTCAGCCAAATATTGTCCTATCATAATAAACCATACATCAATGGAAAGCTTATTTATTCAGCTTTCAGATGATGTCTAAATCCCAATTTTGAAAAATTGACACTTATGACTGGTTTTGTGGTCCAGGGTCACATATATTATTATTATTATTATTAGATGTTTCATACTTTGTGCTGATAATAAGCATGTGTGCCCTATCCGATTCAGATGCATCTCTAACTACTCGCTCCCAAATTAGTTTTCACTTTCATTATTTTGGTTTGACCTTTAATGTTAGTCCTAATCTTCTATGGGAGTCATACATCTGTCCCACTGCAGCTGACTAACTGTTGATCAAAATCAGCACATGATTGCATGCAGGATTCTAATTAAGTTAATGAGTTAAACACTTTTCTTTAGTAAAATCCCTAGAGATTTGTAATTTGTCATTGAAACGGTTGTGACTCACTGAGAACTTAAATAGCACAGCTGATTTTTTTTTTGGCATATGAAATAAGATATTACAAATAAGATATTTGGCATGTGAAATAAGATGTTATATATACATATATATATATATATATATATATATATATATATATCATCGGAATGGGTTTAGGGCATGACATAAACTGAGCATGTGAGAATATGTACTGCTCTATTTATAGGACTGTATTCCCCACCAGGTGGCACAATCAGCCCAAATGTGAAAATACCTTTGACAACGATCAGCATATGATATGCTGGAAAAAGACTTAATTGTATTTCAAACTACTATAAAACAAATTTGAGTTACAACATAAGGCCAGCATATAAGGTTTGATTACATAAGATGCTAATTTTATAAATGGCTGAAGGGCAAAACTTTTATTCCTGTTACATACTGTATGTCAGTGGTGCATATTCCACATATATGGCAAAGAAATCACCACGCCTGATGATCAAGTGAGAGAAAAATCTGTTTCTAAATCCAGAGATGAGCAGGCTGTATTAAAGGTTGTTGATCTAATGCTAATATTTACGGTGATTTCCAGTCAAATAGTAAATGCTAAGTGATGCTGTAGCCTGGAATAAGGATGTGCAAAGCTACAAAAATTAATTTCTTTTTCAACTAATTTGTCTGAAAGAGTCATTACTCAAAGAATTCTTGAATTTAGAGATGCAAATTCTCTGTGAATGTTTTAAAAGTCCAAAAACAGTCTTAACTTATAACCTGCATCTCTAAATTTGTTTCTTTTTTAGGCACCCACAACCAAAAAAAAAAAAAAAAAAACTTACTCATTGATCTCACTAATTGAAAAATCAGTTGTTGAACTGCTTCTTTAGAACAGATATTTTCAAACCTGCTTGGGGTTGTTATGAGTTATGATGAGCGAGTGACATTGATATTGGTTTACACAAGAATGAGCGTCTTTTAGTTTTATGTGCAGTTGTGCACACACTTTACTACACACATGTACACGTGTTTTTTTTGTTGTTGTTTTTTTAGTAGAATGGCCCCAAGCAGCCCAAGATTTATTACCATTTCCACCTACTTTCATCTCAACAGGAAACCAGAAGATGGACTCTGATCTTGTGTAGTTTACCAGGTCTTAGCTGCCAATAAAACACATAATGACCATTAGGGGAAAGGAGAATGTTTAACTGTGTAAGGAAATAATCCTTTAGGGGTCCCTAAATGTCTGTTTAATTGCAACATTTAGATTCAGATTCAGGCCCAGGCAGTGGATCAAGACAGCGGAAATCTGCAGAACTGTGTCACATGTAGTAAACAGAATGATAAAATATTAATGTTTTATCATACATAAAAACATTCTGTTGAAGTTTTTGTCCAGGTGCCGCAGCAGGTCCCTGCAGAAGACTGGAGCGTTGATCCGTGCCCATGTTCTTTAGTAGGTTCCGTGGATAATTAGCAGGCTGCCTCTCCCCTCTGTGGCCTCCGCTAATTGTTTGTGTTGTCTAGGAAACCTGAGAACCCTCAGCTTGAAACCAGAGCAGCAAAGCAGGGCCAAAATCTGTTAAAAACACCCTTTTTGTTTGTGACTTATGCGTGAGGATGCAATATCACTTTCCAGTACATTGGTACAGGGGCGCGTTCCAAACAGCGTAAATAAAACACGAGAGATCAGAATGGGCCACAAGCAGAAAGGTCAAACGATCACTTCGGCCAGTAACTGGACACTACAGGTGAGGCGCCGTGGCATCCAGCCCATCTTGGAGGACAATGGTGCATTCTAGAGGAGGTTACGCTTGGCTCTCCTCAAGGTTTAGTGATGCCAGATTGCTTTGGCTGTGGCCTATATTCTGTCCCTTGTGATAGACGAGAGGACAACTTTGATTTCGGAGAGCTTGTTGTTCTTCTCCTCATTAATACATTATATTGCACTGGATGAAACTATAGTACTGTCCCATAATACCATAATAAACTTACCCATAATATGTTTCATTATGTTATTCACTTTAAAAATCAGATTTATAGTAAAAAACTTGTTGCCAGATATTCACCAGAATTTGACCGGTTTTACGGTTTCTGTTATTACGGGATGGCATGGGGTGCTGGGTAGATTACGTACAAATTGCAGTCTGTTACTGATTCCAAATTACATGACAAAAATTGTAGTTAGTATGTCCATCGCATTACACATTTTAGCTAATTTAATCAGACTACTTTTTAATTACTTTTAGATTAGTTTTGACGTAACTCGTTTATTACATTGATTTAAATAGGATAATCAGATATATTCCATTCATTGTTATTAACAACATGAAGTGCATTAAACCTTACATTATGTCAAGGTTTACCAGACTGGGTTCGTAAAGGAACTGCAGGGGGTTCGTGTTTGAAAGATAAAAGCCTTCCAGAGACATAGTAATACATGCTTAAATAACCTACTGAGTGATAATTCAAATAAACATTAATATGTTCATCAGTAGTTGATGCAATGATTAAATATTTCTTAAACTTGAAATGACTTCTGTAAATCCAGTGATCAAATGCTGTGTAGCCACCTGACAAGTGACAGGTCTTTAGGGTGAATGTCCACAAAACTGCAAGACTTTCTGACTGTATATAAGTGCTAAGCTATTTTAGAAAGGAACATTTAAAAGATGAAAAAGAGGAATTAGGGAGAATCAATAAATTGTGAATAAAATATTTCTATTTTGTGTATAATATGTATTCATGTAATTTAAAAAAATGTAACTGTAGTCTAATTATGAGTATTTTAAAGTGCAATTTAATCTAATTACAAGTACTTTTTGTACTTTCTCTGATGCTATAATAATCAAATGTCATAAAAATGTACTGATAACCACTATAATAATACAGGCGGCAAATATAAAGTAAAACTAAATAAAATATTAATACAAAACAAAATATAATTCCTAATGTACATTTCTGATAACAAAAATAATAAGAAATCTTCAATTACTTACATGAAATATAATATTTCACATTATGCACAGACCTACGGAAATGTTGGCTCATAATTAACAAAATTTGACATTACAGTAAAATTGCATATAATATGATGTTATTTTTTATGTATTTTTTACATATGGTAAGGTATCTTATTAAACCAATTAAAAATTTCTACTCTAGCATTTTCTGTACTGTAAAGATTCCTCTGAAGGCGAGCGTAGTGAAGAACCCAAGTGCAGTTTATTTACAACAGTGAAATCCAGAATCCAAACATAATCCAAAGAGACTTGACTTGACTTGACTTGACATGAAACAGGCTTGACATGAAACAGGCTTGACGTGGCATGAAACAAACTAGACTCACCGACAGCAGGTTACAACATTAATACACGACAAAGAAACAAGGCAAGGACATGGCTACTTAAAGTTAACAGAGAGGGTCACATGACATGAAACAACCAATGGGAAACAAGACACATGACTAAAGACAACCAATCAGAACATGACACATTGAACAAGGGAACCAATAGCAAAGAGACATGAGGGCAAG
>JAFVLL020003942.1:0-11570 GCA_021397915.2 Tor tambroides
AGAACTTGAATTTCGGTGCGGGATTGCGGATAATAATAATTCTACTCATTCCCGCAGGTTCCGATGGAATGCATCACATTTGCACGTGCTTTGTTGCAACGTTTTATTGCCAGCAAAGACTGATAATGGCTGAATAAAACAAAATAATAATGATAAAAGAATAATAAGGATTATGTCTCATACCTGGCGGAGGTGTGAAAGGTTCTGTTTCCTTAAACTAGTTTGTCATGCATTTCTTTATTTCAACACATTTACAGGTAAATCCTAGTATTTTAAATTTGTGATTAATCATGATTAATCACAGTCCATGACTGTGATTAACACAATTAAATTTTTTAATCGATTGACAGCACTAATTAAAATATATATTATATATACCTATTTTAAAAAATATATTTGGAAACAGGCATGTGCACTGTCAGTTCGCAGAATGAACATCTTAAAATCTTCTTTTCTTTCTTTTTTTTTTTTTTTTTTTACCCAGCCTTGAGGACGAAGTAAGCCATTTGTGGGTATTTTTCCCTCAAAAAGTATGAACTCTTATAAACCTTTTTGGTTTGTTTGAGCATCCTGACCAGCCTGATGTTGTGAGTTTGAGATGGGACTGGCTCTGTTTATCCAGAGGATTGTTCAGGAAACTACTCGTACATTCTGTTCAATGAGGCTAGTAATGCAGAAATTACACATTTCACCTTTAAGTTTAGTTTGTCTGCTATTTTTGTCCCTGTCAGTATCTTGAAGCCTCAGTGGATTTCAGGTGTCTCTGAACACCAGATGCCATGAGCTAACAATACAGCACATCCCTGTTTGAAGAGCAGATGGCTAGACCCTGTTTCTCCTTGAGGCAAATTATTGATCCATGCGGCCCAGCATCTCTTCACTGTCTTTCTGATTGATGAAGCTCATGAACTTGGGAGAGAGACCTCCATTTTGATTTATCCCTTGCGGCATGCCTTAAGAACATAGCTGAGCAGAGGCGAGAACAGAAAGCGTTAGTCCGATCAAAGATCAATATCTACCAGAACGTCCAGAGCTCACCAGCCCAGACCAGAAGAGAGAGTGATTACATAAATGAAATGATGTGTTCTGTGTACACATTGTTGACTGTGCCTCATCGCATGTTTTCTCAATATTGAACATTGCTCATGTCACCACATATATGGTTTGCGCTCTGGAACTTCTGCACGATAATATAAATGATGAAAGCATTAATAAAATCAACCAAAATATTCCGTTTATGAAAAGAGTTGTGCAGGACTTGAATGACATTCTTTGGAAATCTGATGGGTTCTGTGTGCACAGATTCTATATGGTCCTGTTGATGTGTTACTGAACCCTTGTTTCAGAACTGATCAATGAAGATGCACATTATATCGGTACCATACAATTTATCAGCTGATTTCCCCCCCCCTCCCCCGACGAAATTGGATTCATGCTCATTTCCCCATTTTTATTACTTTAATCTACTATAATCGTCCTATAATCTAATGTTCCCTTGAGGTTAATGTTTAATTTAAAATTGTAATTAAATACAATCTTTAGCAATTGTAAAAAATTAATAGCCATTTTCACACTGTATAGTATAATGTTGTGCCTAAGTTCATTTAAAACAATTAATTTTAGTTTTTAGTTTTTTAGTGTTTAATGTTTAGTCAAAAAAGTATAGAATTTCATTATGTCCAGATTTGTAATATCTGTGTGTCTCTTTTAAATCTCTTGCTTTTTTTGGCATTTTCACCTCGAGTTGAGATTCGAGCTCAGGACGCCCATAGCGCAGCGTGGCCGCACGTTGTGTGTCTCTTTTGATTATAAATAGATTTTAGTGTTTCTGTTCACCAAATCCAAATTTCAACCAATCTCTACTACAGTGTTTGGCATTTTATGTATATATTTTATATAGAAAAAACTGTTGTGTGTGTGTGTTTGTTTGTGTGTGTGTGTGTAAAGAAATAAATATAAATAAATTATTATTATTATTTTTTTTTGTATCTACTACAGATTATGTGTATTTTGAAAACTCCTCCAGTAACCCATATCTGATTCGCCGAATAGAAGAACTCAACAAGGTGAGGTTGGAACATGTTATGTTCTGTCACAATTTTTGATACAAAATATTGTGGTTGCTTGCTTTTTTTGATGTAGACTTTTTTTTGTTTTTGTTTTTGTTTTTCTTTTATGTTCATTTGTCCACAAGCTATTTTTGACAAGTATTACTTATAGTGCCAGTATAACTGCATACATAATGAATATGGTGTGTCACCATTATTGCAGCCTAGAGTCAGACTGACTGTGATTGGTTGGGGCATTTGATGTCCACCAATCATTTGTCATACATCATCAATTGCACATGCAGAGTTTTGAACATTACACTGAAAATGGATGATTGACAAGTGCCAGCTCTCTGCTTATGCATTGTCACTCACGACAGCATAACAGACTGTCTCTGTCACCTGCTCCCCTCTGTTGTGCATTGCTAATGCTCAGCCATCATGCTGTTGTCTGCTGATTCACACTGGGCTGTTTGAGATGAAGATCCAGCCGTAAGAGACTTACATAATGCTGAGAATGACACAGGCTTGTTTCCTGGAGCAGGGATTAAAATACTTTATATAACCTCATTTTGAAGGGCTATGAAGCTCAGCAGGACGGTTAAACTAATGGAAGTGGTTTCTGTGTTCAATATGTATACATGTTAGTCAGAATTCAGTGCTGTCTTGCATTTAAACAACTCTAACCCACACCATGTTGCATTAATGAAGATGTGGCTTTCATTTTCATATAGAGTGGTTAATTTTCAGTGCTGGAAAACGAGTAGAAATTTAGTTATTAATAGGGCTCACAACTTTTTACTTGGCAGCTTAAATATTGGTGCACTTTCATGTAAATCATAGGCGGTATCATTCAGTCCCACTCTTGGTAAAAGTTTTACTTTAAAAAGTTCTACTTAAATTGTGGGTTTTTACAAGTACATGACATGAAGACAGTAAGAGCACTTAAAGCAATTACTTCACACACTGTTTAGAGAAAATGACTATATGTGTGATCTTTTTTGTGAATGGTATTTTTCACACCGTTTCTCTTTGCATGTCTCCCCAAGACCGCCAATGGAAATGTAGAAGCCAAGGTGGTCTGTCTCTTCAGGCGGAGAGATATATCTGCCAACCTGAACACTCTGGCCGATAGCAATGCAAGTGAGTACCCAACTGTTTCCGTCTCTTCCAGTTCACGCCTCTTCATCACGTTTAAGATACAGATATAGTGTTACGATGTAGATGTACTATTTCCAGTGCAACACCAACTAGATTTGAAATATTTTTGTTGATCGGACTCCCCTATGAATTTGACCAGTTAGTAGGCCCAGAATTTACATTCTACACTGAGTTGGAGGGAAAATCTATGGAATTATGCCAAACAGATTTAAAATGATCATGAAATCAAAATTGACCTTTTTTTTTTTTTTCTCCTCTCTGGTGCCCTCATAATCTTTAATCTGAAATTTCCTCTTGCTCTCACAACATCATATGTACACCAGCATGAGGACAACAGCAACCTGTCACTCACATGAGATTGCAGCAATTAGCAATCTTTTATTTCATGCCTAATTTATGGTAAAATGTCTCAGTGGAGTAGTACTAGTCTCTTGTATTGATGGTTGAGAGTGTAATCTAATCATCCAAAATATTTACTTATTTACTAATTAAACATACGTTATTATCAAGGTATTATCGCATACCTTGTCAGTATCTGCGCTTGCTTGCCTATTTGTTGTGATAAACAGGATAGTGTGTTCAAGCGCCAGCGGAAGACAGTGTAAAGAAATACTGTTTGAGAGAAGCAGTCTATCAGCGGAAGTTAAAAGCAGCTCGTAAGTGTATTTCCTTGTCTCATTAGTGTTTAGCGCAGTTGCCGTTGCTAGGAAACGCTTGTTTTGTTTACTGTGTTGAGACTTGCTGAAATCGCGTTTGGTCTCGTACTATATCGCATACCTTGTCAGTATCTGCGCTTGCTGTCTATTTGTTGTGATAAACAGGATAGTGTGTTCTAGCTGAATTCACCTCTTCGTTTGTCAAACGGGTATAATTAAGGTTAAAGGTCATGGCAGCTGTCGCGGCAGCTCCTCGTAGCCTGCCGTGTGAAGACTCAAAGAGTGTAAAGACGATCACTCTACTGCAAGGCCCACCGGGCAGAGAGCCACTGCAAGGGATATAAGTATCGCTTTTTTATTTATCCTTTCCTACTGATGTTTCACTTCTGTTTTAGTTTTCTTATAACCAATTCGTACCATGTGTTTCCAGATCACTACTATCACTACCACTCGCAGACCACGCATCACACACTGTAGGCAGTGCAATCCTAACAACCTGTGCACTTTGTCTATGTCTGCTAATCTTACTTTCTTTTTCTATTGGTCTCTGGAATTGTCAGTCTGCTGTCAACCAAGCTGATTTCGTTACTTCCATTGCTAGTCATTTAAGTCTAAACCTCATGGCCCTGACAGAGACCTGGATCAAACCAGAGGACAATGCTACACCTGCAGCACTCCAATAATTTCTCCTTTTCCCACACCCCCCGTTTAACTGGAAGAGGTGGAGGTGCTGGTCTGCTCATCTCTAATAATTGGAAATTTACTCATTTACCATCTTTGGGTATCCTTTGAATCACATTCGATTACTATTACCTACCCTCTTAAAATCCATTTTGTAGTTGTTTATCTACCTCCAGGACCACTAGGTAACTTTGTGGAAGAATTAGATGTGTTGCTCTCAACCTTTCCTGAGGATGGTACTCCCTTAGTTATACTTGGAGACTTCAACATCCACCTCGATAAACCTCAAGCTGCAGACTTCCACACTCTGCTTGCCTCTTTTGATCTCAAGAGAGTGTTAACTATGGCTACTCACAAATCAGGCAACCAACTGGATCTTATTTACACACGACACTGCTCCACTGATCATGTGCTGGTTACTCCACTGCACACCTCGGATCACTTCCTACTCACTCTTAACCTCAACATGATTCCTGACACAACACATACCCTTCCACATGTCACTTTTCAACGTAACTTACGCTCACTCTCACCCTCCTGGCTATCTGCTATGGTTTCATCTTCGCTTCCTTCCCCTAAACAGTTATCATCTCTTGATGCTAACAGTGCTACTGATACTTTCTGTTCCACTCTGACATCTTGTTTAGACACTTTCTGCCCCTTATCTTCCAGGCCAGCCCGTACCACCCCTTCTGCCCCTTGGCTATCTGATGTTCTCTGCGAACATCGTTCTAAGCTCAGGGCTGCAGAAAGGGTATGCCGCAAATCACAAAATCCTACTGACCTTAATTTATATTGATCAGTCCTCTCTGACTTCTCTGCTAATGTCTCCACTGCTAAAAGGTCATACTATCATGACAAAATTAACAATTCGCCTAACTCTCGCATGATCTTTAAAACATTTTCCTCCCTTCTTTGTCCTCCTCCTCGTTCATCAACTTTAACAGCTGACGACTTTGCCACATTCTTCATTAATAAAATTACAAACCTCTCTGCACAATTCTCCACACCACAAATTGTCAAACACATCTTACCAGCTAACATACACTCGTTCACATCCTTCTCTCCACTCTCTAAAGCAGAAGCCTCTAAACTCATACTTTTCAGTCATCCTACTACTTGTCCGCTTGATCCTTTTCCATCTCATCTCCTTCAAGCCATTTCTCCTGCAGTTGTAACTGCACTCACTCACATCGTTAACACATCCCTTCACATAGGAGTTTTTCCCTCAGCTTTTAAACAGGCTCGTATAACCCCACTTCTTAAGAAACCCACTCTTACCCCAACTCTTTTAAGGAGCTATAGACTGGTTTCCCTTCCACCTTTCATTGCAAAAACACTTGAAAGAGTTGTGTTCAAACAAGTCTTTGCCTTTCACACACAGAACAACCTCCTCGACAGCAACCAATCTGGCTTCAGAAGTGGACATTCGACCGAAACTGCCATGCTCTCAGTTGTTGAAGCCCTAAGACTTGCAAGAGCAGCTTCCAAGTCTTCATTACTTATCTTGCTGGATCTGTCCGCTGCTTTTGATAAAGTCAACCACCAGATCCTCCTGTCAACCCTATTGAGAAAGGACATCTCAGGAACCGCACTTCAGTGGTTTGAGTCTTACCTCTCAGATAGGTCCTTCAAGGTATCTTGGAGAGGTGAGGTATCCAAGTTGCAACATCTACCTACTGAGGTGCCTCAGGGCTCAGTTCTTGGACCACTTCTCTTCTCTGTCTACATGTCATCACTAGGTTCTGTCATCAGCATAGCAGTGATAATGGAAAGCCATGTTTGAATGACAGAACCAGGATACAAGGTAGACAAAGAAGAGAAGTGGTCCAAGAACTGAGCCCTGAGGCACCAGTAGCTAGATGTTATGATTTCTTGGATACCTCACCTTCCAAGATACCTTGAAGGACCTATCTGAGAGGTAAGACTCAAACCACTGAGTGCTGGTACCTGAGATGCCTTTTCAATAGGGCTGACAGGAGGATCTGGTGGCTGACCGTATCGTTGTTGACAGATCCAGCAAGATAAGTAATGCTCTTATGCCTAGGGCTTCAACAACTGAGCAAGGCAGTTTCTGGGTCGGAATGTTCACTTGAAGCCAGATTGGTTAAGGCTAGGAGGCTGTTCTGTGTGAAAAAGGTAGACTTGGTTGAACACAACTCGCTCGTTTTTGCAATGAGTTGTGAAGGGAAACCGTCTATAGTTCCCTTAAAAGAGTTGGGTTAAGAGTGGGTTTCTTAAGAAGGGGGGTTCATAATGAGCCTGTTTAAAAGTTACAGGGAAAACTCCAGTGTGAAGGAAAGCACGATGTGAGTGGAGCAGACAAAGGAGAGCGGAAAATGTTTTAAAGAGCATGCAAGAGTTAGGCGAATTGTTAATTTTGTCGTGATAAGGCAAATTGTTAATTTTGTCGTGATAGCATGTCCTTTTAGCAGTGGAGACATTAGCAGAGAAGTCAGAGAGGAGTGATCGATATAAATTAAGGTCAGTAGGATTTTGTGATTTGCTTACAATTACTTTGCAGCCCTGAGCTTAGAACGATGCTTCAAGGAGAACATCAGATAGCCAGCAAGAAGGGGGTGGTATGGGCTGGCCTGGAAGATAAGGGGCAGAAAGTGTCTAAACAAGATGTCAGAGTGGAACAAAAAGTATCAGTAGCACTGTTAGCATCAAGAGATGATAACTGTTTAGGGGAAGGAAGCGAAGATGAAACCATAGCAGAAAGACAGGAGGGTGAGAGTGAGCGTAAGTTACGTCGAAAAGTGACATGTGGAAGGGTATGTGTTGTGTCAGGAATCATGTTGAGGTTAAGAGTGAGTAGGAAGTGATCTGAGGTGTGCAGTGGAGTAACCAGCACATGATCAGTGGAGCAGTGTCGTGTGTAAATAAGATCCAGTTGGTTGCCTGATTTGTGAGTAGCCGTCGTTAACACTCTCTTGAGATCAAAAGAGGCAAGCAGAGTGTGGAAGTCTGCAGCTTGAGGTTTATCGAGGTGGATGTTGAAGTCTCCAAGTATAACTAAGGGAGTATCATCCTCAGGAAAGGTTGAGAGCAACACATCCAATTCTTCCACGAAGTGACCTAGTGGTCCTGGAGGTCGATAAACAACTACAAAATGGATTTTAAGAGGGTAGGTAACAGTAACCGAATGTGATTCAAAGGAGCTGTTCATTCCCAGTGATGGTAAAGGAGTAAATTTCCAATTATTAGAGATGAGCAGACCAGTACCTCCACCTCTTCCAGTTAAACGGGGGGTGTGGGAAAAGGAGAAATTATTGGAGAGTGCTGTATGTGTAGCATTGTCCTCTGGTTTGATCCAGGTCTCTGTCAGGGCCATGAGGTGTAGACTTAAATGACTAGTAATGGAAGTAATGAAATCAGCTTTGTTGACAGCAGACTGACAATTCCAGAGACCAATAGAAAAAGAAAGTAGTGTATTAGCAGACATAGGCAAAGTGCGCAGGTTGTTAGGATTGCGCTGCCTACAGTGTGTGATGCGTGGTCTGCGAGTGGTAGTGACAGTGATCTGGAAACACATAGTAAGAATTGGTTATAAGAAAACTAAAACAGAAGTGAAACAATCAGTAGGAAAGAGGATAAATAAAAAGCGATACTTATATCCCTTGCCGGTGTCTCTGCCCGGTGGAGTCGCACGGTAGAGTCGATGGTCTTTACACTCTTTGGTCTTCACACGACGGCTACCGCAACCGCTGCCGCGGTATACTAACCTTATTTATACCCGTTTGACAAAATGAAAATTGAATTCAGCTGAACGCACTATCCTGTTTATCACAACAAATAGGCAAGCAAGCGCAGATACTGAAAAAGTATGCGATACAGTACGAGAATACTGAATACTTCTCTCTTTGGCTATAGGGCACCCCCTAGTGTTCATTATTTGTAACAACAACTATGTAAGATTTGTATCTCTGTCTTAACCTTGCAACTAATTATGAATAACAAATACAAAATGTCCTCCTCTTCTAGACACCAAGGTTGTCAGCGCTTGGTGAGCAGTGTGCAATGTAAAATGCCAGAGGTATGTGTGCCACTTTTTGACTGCCCAGACACACACTAAAGCCTCCTCCTGCACAGCTGAATAACGCCTTTCTTGTGTTTTATTTCACAGTTGAGTTCATCTAAGGCTGTGACTGGAAGTCAGTTGCTGTTGTCGTGTTTCTCTCTTTTCTGTTCTTGTTGTTTCTCTTCAGTGATCGTGCTTGTTACTCACATACATACAGTACAGACAGTTGGGAGCATAGACATATGTATATGGTCAGGTCGTCGCGAGCATACGGGGAACAAACGTGCACAGAAACTTGTCAGCACTGACTGGCAACTTGATCAGTAAAATACTTTTTGCAACTGAAAAACTACATGACATTTCTCAGTAACTATTTAGTAACATCGATGTTTTTGAATAAGTTAAACTTACATATTCTTCGCTATTGGTAGAGATCCTGCTACCGAAAAATGTTGAGACGAAGATGCAGTACTCTGGTAATTAACGTGTAATCTCTCTCTCTCTCTATCTTAACTGCATTAGTCTGCATTTTACAGGCTGAAGCCTCACTAACATTAAAATTAAATTTTTTAATCAGGGATTCTGTGACAAAGAACGATGTAAGAAGCTCCATGGATTATGATTAATTTTTGTTTGCTGGTTTGGGGTGGTAATGTTAGATATTAATAGGCAAGAGGGTCCAAACATTTCTTTTGCCTATGTCACAATAAGATGTAAATCTGGCCCTAATGATTACTGAGCACGTTCTAATATTCTGACTGAATAGACCGCATACGGTAACTGTTATATACAGCATTGCAGGCTACAGCGCCATCTATTGGATTTTGCTGATATTGTATCAAATTATTTAAATTGGACCAACTACCTCACGGGCTGGATGAAAGAGCCCAGCGGGCCATAGTTTGCCCACCTCTGCGTTAAAGGATTGTTAGGCTGCATTAATTATTAGGTCAACCGGAACCGGGAACACTTCCCATTAACACCCAATGTACTCACTAAATCATAAGAATAGCATCTATGCGAATATTACTTTCTTTCAGTCTTATTCCGAGGTCACCGTAGCTACCCAGATCCAGTCCATATCCAGACCAGATGGTGTATCAGCACCTAGAGATGACCTCTACAGCCCTGAATGTCAGCGGAGACCATGGGTGCTTCTCAAAAGGACTAGGCTGTGTCCTTCCTAGTTCAGTCCTTCAGAGTCTTGTAGGCTAGAGTCCTCCTCTATATTAAACGCTAGAATGAGACGGTCTAGTACGTGCACATAGCTACATCACATATGTATTTATAATCCTTTGTACTACAAATCTTTATATTATTTGGCTATTAATGCAATACAGTGAATCACAGCTGTCTACAGTCTCCCCGTTGCTTACATTATTGGCAGTTTGGTGAGAAATTCACACCAAAACAAAATATAACATCTATGCGTTCATGTCCGAAAGCACCCTATGTTGAGAAGCACCCCATGTCAACTAGATGAGCCCCAGAAACAGATCCACTGTGAAGACCACGTCAACTAGACGGCCATCGGGACAAGACCAGGGGAACCAGACAAGTCCTCTGCACAATCTGATTTTGCTGCAGCATCGAATTAAACTGCTGGTTTCGTCTGGCCAGAGGAGAACTGACCCCCCGACTGAGCCTGGTTTTCTCTCCATTTCTGTCACTGATGGAGTTTTGGTTCCTTGCCACTGTTGCCTTTGGCTTACTTAGTTGGGGACGCTTGACTGATTGCACAGACACTATTGGAAGAGAGCTGAACGGGATGATGGCATCACTGAATAATCAATGAATTGACTTTAACTGAAAAATGACCCTTCATTATTGTCCTCTTGCATTATTGACAAACTAATTTTCTGTTTGACACTCTAAAGCTACTTTGACACAATCTGTTTTGTATAAAGCGATATATAAATAAAGGTGACTTGACTCAATGTTGTAAACTCTAGGGGTAAGGCTTCTAAACCGGGGTGTTTTTAGGGGCGTGATACTCACACGATTGTTTTCAGCCACCACATTTATTAATGTACGGCCATTTGTACGATACGATACGAATACGAATGTTTCATGAAGAGAACCCTGTGCTCGTCTCTACATTGAATTGATAAATGAGGCCAACTGTAAGGAATAAGCATACACTAAAAATGTGATATGAAAGTTTATACTGTAACATGATGGATGTCACAGTCTAAGAATGTTTAGACAAGTGTTTACTGTGATATACTGTGTTGAAGAATATCTGCTCTAACTTGTATTTATTTATTTGTTTATTTATTTGTATTTTAAATTGTACCAACATCAGTTAAGTTCATCTACTCAGGGTGGATATTCTACATGATCAAGGAGAAATAAGATTAATTCCTGACATCACAAAAAAGTTTATTACAATACTTAAAACAATATATTGTTTTATATGAAACATTTTGGGGAACGAATATTGCTTTATAGAGCAGGAAGATTTTCACCTCATTTTGTAGTAAAAATGCTAGGCTACAGGATCAAGTTCTCTAAAGTCTTGTGAAATTATTTTCAGGATGCATTTACAGGCTTATTTCAGTGACTTACAAATTTTTTTTTTCACTAACCACACAAATGTTTTCTCAAAAAAAGAAAAAAAAACTTTTACATACATTCTACACACATTATTGTAACAGAGTTTGTACAAGCTGTTTGTGCATAGATAAGATCTGAGAAAGTTGCAAAGACTAAAATCTCAAAACCAAAGTGATATTCTTTATAAAAGTGAAGACTGCCACACCCTCCTAAAACGAGTAGCCCCAGAGTGCAGTCTGGACGATTGGGGCGGGGCGACACATTGGGGCAGGGCAACACGTGTCGCTCCGCCCACCTCCAATTCCATTGGTTTATAACACGGCTAATCTTACTGGTGTAGACTCGAGCTTGCACATTCCTTTGTGTACGATTTTGTAATTGATTTGGCCATATTACAGAAATATTATGTGCTAACTCTAGAATCATAGGCCTATCTTAATTATT
>JAFVLL020003943.1:0-33245 GCA_021397915.2 Tor tambroides
ACTTTTCTTTTCTAATCTCCTGGAACACTCTTTGGAGTGTGAGTGTATGTGTGTGTGTGTGTGTGTGTGTGTGTGTATGCGCGCGTGTGTTTGTAATGGAGACTGCTTAAGCAATGGACACAACGTAGATGTAACTCCTTTGGCTAAGCACACAGCGAGATGGAGGCAGGTCGTTTTGCGTTATCGTACCCGAGCTTTTGGAAGAATGCATTAAGCGTATGCCATCGCAGGGCGAGGAGATCGGCCCGTCGCCGCCTCCTCCACCCTAAACAAAATACAAGATAGTGTGCATGACTCTGAACAAAACGCATGTGTGAAGACGGATGTCTGTCGGAGTGTGTGCGCATCCGAGCCCTGACGTGAAGGAGATTGCAGTTCTCACGCTGAAATCTCAGGTAATCTGCCACGAGCAGACCAGTCATCCAGGAAGACAGAGGGCACTATGTTTGGATTTGTGTACAGATCTGTGTATATAGTCTCAATTTTACAGACCTTTAAAAGAGATGATGGATTTTTGCAAATGAATCACTGTGTACAGATGGCCAAGAGCTTCTGTAGATATTGTTAGAAACAAAAGAAAGGTAAATATTTAAAAATCAAGCCTCTGAAATGGCCATTACTGAAATGCCTTGCCTTTTTATCAAATGTACATTTTTGGGGGTGCTCTGTTAATTTTAATAAGAAATTAAAGGGTTTTACTCAAGGTTTGAGATCCTACCAGTGTTTCTTTTGTCTGTTCGTGAGCAAAAACAATCTTTTATAGTAGTAATAATTTCAAAATAATCATAATTGGCTAAATATTTTTTTATTGTGAGGCATGAGTGTACTTTTTATTGAAGAACTTGATTCATTCATAGCTTATTGGACCCAATGTAGTTTAAAATCCATTTACACTGTTATGTAGAAAAAAATAATTTAAAAATACATAGAGGATAAAATTCAACTCTAATGCTCATAGTTGTATGCAAGTTATATGGCACATTCTTCTTGTAACCCCTTCAAACAATGCAAATTTAGTTGCACAAAAACAGCATTTACTATGGTGAAAATAATAGCAGTGTGTGATGATGTCCTTCCACTCTTTAGTTTCCATTTAACCTGGTTTTCCATGATAACGGAAAATTGCATTTTCCATAAAAGAGCTTCACTTGCTTCAACTCATCTGTCTATTGATAGTAACGTAATATGCTCATAAATAAAACCCGCCTGCAAAGGCATCAACGCGTATGAGAGTGACACACGGCCATTTAATGCTGATCTTAACCATATTAAACTCTGAAACTACCAAACCTCTGCCCATGGTTGTCGTCCCAAACGCACCATTCAGTTTCAGGTAGAATTTGCTGATTTAGGATTGTGTTGTATTTGTGCTACTGCATAACAAATCCCATGCCCAGCTTTGCTAAAAATGGTGAATCAGTTCTTCGATCAATAGTAAAGTGAACACCAACACTTTCAAACCACAGATCAAGAGAAAAAAGAAGCGATGAATCTAGATCTTCGTTTGTTTGACGTCTGTGTTATCTGACGTCTCGTTGTTTACGTACGCCAAATTGTCCTTCGTCATCATTTCAAGCTCTTTCTGTTTCTTATCTTCTGGCTCAAGTTTCATAAATTTAGCCTCGATTTCCGTCGGGTCAATGTAGGTGTAGAAATAAGCCATGACCGCGAAGATGATACTCACGGCCACCAGGAGAGACGCAAACAGCACGTATTCTGCCCACTGCAATGACACACACAAATGAGCCAACAGTAGGTGACACTTGATTTTGTCAAAAAAAAAATAAAAATAGAGCACTTCCAGTGATATACCTGATCTGGAAGTGAGCCCGCCTCAGCCACGATGAGCACAATGATGTTCCCCACTGCAACAGTCAACAGGGAACCAGCCTGGAGGACTGACTTCATATTGCTTGGTGCCTAAAAGGAAACAGCCAAATTATGAGAGAATTATAAATAAATCAAGAGTTAATTAGAATTTTTCTGAATGTTGAGTTTCAGAGAGAACGCCATACCTGTGAATAGGAGAAGTCCAGGCTGGTCACAGAGAAGACCACTTCTCCACAGGTCATCAAAAAGTACTGAATGACCTGCCAGGCCATGTGGATGCCGTTGGGTTCAATATCCTGTATTGCTTTAACGTTCTCTGTACACTGCACACACATTCAGACAGAATTATTTGTGATTCCCACTTTTGAGAAGAGCAACAAACCAAACCATCGCTAGATTTGCTAAATAAATGCTAGGTCTAGTATACCAACAGTGGTTTGAATTTTTTTTTATTAGAAGAAACAGAGTTATTGCTATATGAAATGATTTAAACATAACTCATTTTGATTGATTGAGATACATATCTCCACAATTCATTTTGTGAGTCCAAAAATGTAAAAAAAAAAACGATTTGGATATTTTATATAATAACTGATATTTGATGTTAGTTTACATCTTGCATGTTTAAATTAAGTTTAGACATTTTAATGTTAATATTAGTGCTGTCAATCGATTAAAAAATTAATCACATTTATTCTGAAATTAATCATGATTAACTGCGATTAGTACCACCTAACATTAAAGTTAAGTAATATTTTTATAAATAATAACATATTCATTTAAGTCATCCTGCAGACACCTTATAAGTTTGCTGAGGCCCTCTAGTGGGCCACGGGCCACTGCTTGACTAAGTTTTATATTTTTATTTATAGATTTTTTGTCTATAAAACAAAACTATTCTGGACCCCACTGCCTTTCATTTTATTGCTAAAAATAGTTGAAACACTTAGTAAACACTTTTAGTTCTTATGAGGAATAAAATTGCTTACAGGTTTGGAAAAACATGGGGCAAGTAAATGATAGGCATATAAACTGTTTCTAGTTCTAACTATTCCTAATAGTGTTCATACTATAATGTGTGACTGTAAAAACATGACTTACAGATTCTCCAAAACTAAAGGTGCTTGGGATCAGGACTGTGTAGGAGCTTCCGAAGCCCAGCTGCAGGATGTAGTGGCACATCTGTCCTTCTTCATTCACAATAGTAAAGTTAGCTCTAGGAAGGGGGATATCAAATCAAATCAGTGTAGAAAAGCCTAGCAATGGGTTTGCACTGTATTTTCATCTGTACAAACTATACGACAGCTATCATGTGTATTTGTAACTGTAATACACAATACATAAAACACAACACATACTTGCCGTGGGAAACATTGAGGTAGCCTGATCCTTGTAAGGGAGGGATGGGACCCAGATAATCAGACTTTATTGTGAAGTTCAGATGAGACCTAAAGCCATTCACAAACCTACAACATATGTTTGCTATTAATTCATTTGTATAGGCATCCCATTTTCAAAACATCTCTTTCAATACAATTTGAAGAGACTATCCAAAAAATAATTCAGAAATGCACTGACCTGATCGCATTTAAACCTTGATTCGGTTTCTCGGTTATGTCATTGAGCTGTAAATGAACACAATCAACGTTACAGTAATAACAACTTTATCCTCGTGACATTAACGTTACCAAAATAATCAACATTTTTATTTAAGACATTTAATTAAATACCAAGACTTAGAGAAAATTAATGTAGCACTCACAGTCTGTAGCATTCCATCAGCATTTACCAAAACCGTGTGCCTTGTTTTCTTCTGGAAATAAGCCGTAGCATTTTTTCCTCCAGCAGAGATTGTAACGTTCTCAGTGTCAAGTGTCATATATTCATTAGAGGACTGGGGGAGCAAAACAACAGAAAAGAATTTGTAAGATAATTATGTAGTTTACATACAACACGTGCATTTTTTTGTCCCAGGGATTGATTTTTTTGAAAATAAACTGATTTTAAGTTCTTTTTTTTTTCTTAATTTTCTTTTGCGCACCAAGACTGCATTTGTTCGATTAAAAAAACAATAAAACTGTAACACTGTCAAATGAATATTTATATTTTAAAATAACTTTCATATTTGAATATTTAAAAAATTGATTAATTTATTTCTGATGACAAAGCTGAATTTTCATGAAATGTCTTGAAAACTATTTATCATGCTTTCATTTTTGTTCTTGCTACTTTTCAAATAAAATCAATATAAACCATTTCAATATTTATTTTATGAAAATGATTTATATCATTTTTATTCCAAAACTGTGTCAAAGTTGTTCTGTCCACCATAACAAACAATTTTGCCCCAAATGAAGATTTTTCAAAAGTTACTGTCCTTGGTTACCAACAAGGAAAGATTTCTAATGTGCAAAATTACACAAAAAGGTGTGAAATATTATTTAATCATGTGTATTTAGAATATATAAATGCTAGCTATGAAATTATCCACTGTGAGACAAAGTAGGCTATTTTATTACAAAAAATGTGTTTAAAAAGTTGTTTAAAATGTTTAAAATGTCATTTCCATCACAGAATGCTATTGAATACATAATTGAGGATGTGGTGGAAATAACACAATGGTCTGAAATTTTTATTTCAGAAACAAATATATACATAATAAAAACTGATGAACTGTTTGTTCCTGTGATATACTGTTAGCATATATACTATTAGACATAATAGTAGTTCATTAAAAAAAAAAAATTCTGTCAAAATTTCTGAGACACCCAATAAACCATTTGTTACTTTCTTTAAATTCTGGTTTACAAAAACTGTCTGATTAAGTTTGATGTGCCATTGTGTGAACTTACATCAAAACCAGGAACAGCAAACGGTTCTTGCCCCTCCACTACAACAGGCAGTGATGTGCTCTCCAAGTTCAGGAACTTCACCTGGATTTCAGAGCTTGATGGGAAGTCGGGCATTGTTTGCTGTTGGATTACAAGGCAGGCATGTCAGAAATGTACAATTTATTTTCTTTCCTAAGAACATACAGTATATCAAATGCATTGTTATGATTATTGTACCATAAAGTTAAGGGCATCAATCAAGCCAATTAGCATGATTTACCGATAACAATCTTCAATCTAAAAGAAGCATCAGGTTTTGTTTCTCAGATGTCATTGCAACATATCTGCTAGACTGCAAGGTATCTGTTACTCACGTCAATCTGAATCTGCAAAAGAGCAGCAGCCACAAATGCTAATGCGGCCAGCAGCATACCAACAGTCATCCTCCTCAGGGGCCTGGAAATTACCACACACACACACACACACACAGACACACACACAAAATCACAATCAAATAACATGCCATGTCTCAAAATCGCAAAGGCAAATTCAGTAAGTCATCAGCACTTACGTAAAGTTAATATGGCATTTCTTGATAAGTGGATACACTGCAGAGTCCATGATTGGCACTATTATCACAATCAGTATGGAGTTCACAATCTGCACCAGAACACAAATAATGAGTACACATGCACTGTATGTACACAACAATGTACAATATTATCATTTCATATCCAATTAATTATAGTACAACACAAGTACAGACACACAAAGCAAACTGTGTATAAGTCAGTCTCACCTGCATCTGATCTGGCTGAATTATAAACGCTCCCTGTGATGACAGAAGGAAAGAAGAAATACACCATACAAAATATGACAACATAACTGGACTGATATATGTGCATTTTGTAGGTTTCTTTAAAAAGTTGAAATGCATGAGTTTGGTTTTTTTTTTACTTACAAAGTTTCCATCCATAGTGGTGGCTTGAAGAGTCCAACGGGAGCCCTGGAAAGACAACACAACTCTCATTTAACATCAAGCCAGAAAACAGAAGAGTGCATACTTGATTATGGCATTTGTAGCATCATTGTGTTTCTACACTGACCTGCTGGTCATATAAGGCCCAGAACATTGGCAGAGGGATATAGAGGAACAGAACCTTCAACACCATCTTCACCTGAGCGATCAGGAGTTTCTGTAAAAAGAGAGAATGCCTGTGAACATCTTACTGCATTGAAGAGTTAATTGGTGCTTATTTAAAACATTTCATCATAATGGTTTACGTAACATACATCATATTTCTCTTCCGCCCAGTCCATCCAGTGCTCTCTCTTGGGGTATTGCTTACTGCGGTGATTGAAACGGTTCTTAATTGCAAACTGTAGAAGATAAAAAGACAGCAATCATGCAATTAGACCAGGGCTCTAGACTGCGTCCAAAATTTTTGAGAGTGTGCGACTAAAAATTTGGCGTGGTCGCACTTGTGCGAGTGCATGGTCTGCGCTGCTCCAAAGCGTCTGCTTCATACAGCGCGCGCTGCAGACCCGCAGCACATTGTAGTAGGAGAAAGATTTCACTGATCACGTGAAGAGAAGCGCTTTCAGCGCGAGCGCTTCGTGGGCAGAGCCTGGTTTATACTAGAGGCTGACATTTTTTCGGGATTCCTGCGGGTCACGGAAATCCCGCGGGATGGGAAACAAAATCGCTACAAATCAAATGTCAGCGTGAGTGGGCGGGACCGGGAATAGTAATGATACCCAACTTTATACACAAATATACCTTTTATATAAATAAACTATAAACTGTATATTTTAATTTTGAACTCAGTTTTAGTTATGCTCTCCTCCTGTTTGCTTTGGTGTGGCTGGTTAAGTGAATGACGCAGTCCAGATCGCGGCTGGTTTATGTGGTAATACACTCGGGCAGGACATCCAAACGATCAGCTATCATTCATCGACCTCAAATATGGCTTTTCATCTGAAAGATGTATGTAGTAGCACTTTTACATGGCCGCTCAATATGATGTTAACCTAGAGAAATGTGCGCTACTGAAGTGTGTGTGTGGTGGAGAGTGGAAACTGAATAGCGCGCTCGCTGCAGGACAGGGGCGCCGGAGAGCCACTTTGCTCTTAAATGTCAAAGTTACATCCAGTCATATATAGCATGTCTTTTTATCAGTCTGTCATCCCTGATATGCAATGCAATGCAATGCAATACAAAAGGGGCTATCATTCTTTATCATTTACCTGTCAAATTTGTAACTGGGACAAGATGATTTAAAAAAAAAGCAGGATTACCTTAATGCTGGGAAGACCTTAAGTTATTTTTTTTCTATACTAGCCCATCATGTATCTAACCATCCAAGTGCACATTCGCCGTTAAGAGCTGTTAAGATTAAAACTGGAAACTCCGCAGTGAGTCAGTGTCATGGACGTAGGACAGAGCAAGTGTAAATATCCCTAGTCTGTATTTCCATCTTGTAATGCCGCTGTTTTAGTTTTTTTTTTTTAAATATAAATTATTTGTAATAGAGCAGACACTGTCTGACCGTGTCTACACCAGACGCGTGTTGCGCCCCGCTGCACTAAAATTCTCTATACTTGACGCGAAAAAGCGACAGTTGCAAATCCTTTGAACGTAGTGTCAGTACAGTTTGTCATAAATAGAATGAGGCATCAGTTTACTGATGGGGATCGTGTCGCATCGCGCCGCCCCGCATCCAGTATAGACAACATCAATGGGTTCTATTGTCTTTTGTCGGATCGCGCCACTCGCGTCCGGTGTCGACATGGTGTGAGTTTTTTAATGGGTTATGTTATAGCCCTGCTTGTTTTTAATGTTCTTATGAAATATCTGTATTGACGACATGATCATCGTATTATTTACTGCCATGTGAGCCACAAAGTAAAGCTTGGGGAGCCGCATGAGGCTCGCGAGCCGCGCAATGAGTAACACTGACCTAGAGAAATGTGCGCTACTGAAGTGTGTGTGTGGTGGAGAGTGGAAACTGAATAGCGCGCTCGCTGCAGGACAGGCGCCGGTGCGCTCACTTGCTCTTAAAATGTCCCCAATTTTTGGTCATACAGATAAAAGTAGCCTAATACATCTTTCGAATCTGTAAAGACTCTACGTTTATTTGTGTGCACTCAGAATAACAACGAAACGCTTCTGTAAAGTAATTAAAGCAAACAGGATGCGCTTCTGCCGTCTGGTCTCTGTGAACTTGAGCGCTAAACTCCGTGTATGAAAAATGAATCTATGAAATGAATGTATGAAATGAATGAATCTATAGAGAGTGAAATGTCTACTTTCAAATGAAAAAAAAAAATAAAATAGAAAACGTGTGTGTTAGCAAGGATGATTTACATGAAATTTAATGTGTGCAATGCATGCATTGTTTAAGCTGGCTTTCAGTTCAATATAATAACAAAAAAACTACATTTTGGATTTTTATTCAACTAAGGTGGGCACGCTGTGATCTGTACTATATTTTTACTGTAACTGACAGATTTCGGCCCAAAAAAAAAAAACACAACACGGGAGTGGGAGGGAATGGGAGTCATTCTTCCGGGAGTGGAACGGGACGGGATTTTCCCCCAGTTTTTTCGTGGGATTGGGACGGGACGAGATTTTTTTTTGTGGGAGTGGGACGGGAGAGGTTTGAAAATCCACTCCCGTGTCACCCTCTAGTTTATACTGGCTGCGTCAGCACGAGCGCGAAGGTGCGCTCAGCGGACGGAGCGCAACGGAGGATTTGGTTTCAAACTAAAGTAAAAGACCACTTCTTAAACCAGAGAAGGTGAACATGTTGGTATTCTTGTAGGAAAAAAAACACACGCAAGTCCTGTTAGCGACAGCCAGTTTAGTTTTACTTTTTTTGTTTTCGTTTTGAGAAGCTTGTTATCTTTGCTGTTTACCTCACGTTACACTATGGAGGCTTTCCTTAATTTTTTAAAATATTATTATTATTTATTTGATTCCTCAGTGTTTGCTAAACATCCTGTAATGTATTACTCGGTATATAATACAGCATGTGATGTGTCCTTGTCCTATGCCATGCCTCCTCTTATTTTTTGTTAAAAAATGTTATGCAAGCTAGTTTGTCATTGTAATGTACTGTTTTATTGTTGTTGTGCTTTTTAATTAAGAATAACAATGAATCCATCTTTTGTTTTAGTCTTAAAAAGTGAAAGGTGTATAGATATAAGCAAAACAAACAATTATCTTTTCTTGTAAAACGTGACACCAAGATCGCGAAACTAAAAGTGAAAGCATGAGAAAAAAGGAATTCCTGTTCACAAAATTTAAATCACAAATAATACTGATGAAAAAGACTGGATTGAATGTTGAACACTTTCGTTACATATAACTATAAACTGTAAAAGTTCATCAGCATGCATTGATTAATCAAATGTTGTATCAAATAAATAAATAAATAAAAATTTGCGACCAAATGATGTGCTCGTGCGACCAACTGAGAAAGTCGCACAAGTGCGACCAGTGGGAAGAATGAGTCTAGAGCCCTGAATTAGACTTTTCCACATAACCCTCTACGGACACCTTGGCAATTGAATCGCCATTGGCTAGTAAATTTTTTAGTTTACTCGCCAGACTGATATACTAGGCCTGCCTATATATACATACATATATATATATATGCTCTGTAATATACTGTATACATACTGTATATGTTTGTAAAATGGTACAGCTTTTTAAATATCTGAAAGTACACTCTATATCAGTCAATCAAGCATTATAATGTTACATACATTATGATAATTAGAATTAAAACTTAGTAACCATGAATGAATGCATAGACATTTTAACTGAATTTAGCACTGGTGGTGGTGCTTTGTTTTTTGGTTATTCAGTGTTTCTATTAAAAAAAATGGGAAAAAACTAACAATAATACTGATAAGATGATAAGATGATGATAATAATAATAATAATAATAATAATAATACGAATTCTGCTAAAAAAAAAAAAAGAACAGTATAAAACGCACTAAGGATTAACGAGCTGCTGGATTCATGAATATTTAATCAGGTTGTTTGCGTTCACTCGAACTGATTTGCTGAAATCAAAACAGGGCAATAGGGTCTGGCTGGTTTGCGCATTAGTTCCGCCCACTACCGGAAAACCCGGCAGTTCTTAAAAGCTGAAGAAATCCAAAGGAACTCCGTTATTTTGACAGGAAAATACAACAAAGAGTATCGTTTACATGTAGCACGTCAATTCTGCATGTATTTAAGACTCTCTCTTGCTCTCTCTTACTCTCACCAAAGCGACGGCGAGTCGTGCGCCGTTACACTAACTTATTAGAGTTCACGGTTCGTCAAACACAGGTGCGCTGCGCATCCATTGAGATGAACAGAAAAACAGCACAGATCGCTTGACGAAGAAACTCTGAAGCGCTCAGTCAGTGTTCCGCGAGTGAATATATCTGTGCTAAACTTGTACTTAGCCTCCAACTCACACACTGGAGAGTAAAATTTGAGAATTTATTATCATTGGCTAATATTAAATATCATTTAGTCGCCCAGAGTGAAATTTAGTCGCATTTGCGAGTGATTTACTCGCACTGTAGAGGGTTGCCACATGACTTGATGTTACCAAAACAATTATGAACCATTAATAACGGTTAATGGTTCATATATATGAAAACGTAATGGAGTTACAGGGCTTAGCAACAGCAACATACCATTTCAGCTTAAGATGTTCTATGTGTTTTTCGGTTTTCATACTCTTACTGTATATTTCAGACTTTTAAGTTCTCTCATTGACCTAATATTTGCATAGCTACTAAATTTTGATTGTTTATCAAACATGGACAGTGAACTGTAATTGAGGAGTCTCATTTTATGTCTCTCTTTTTCCAAAAATGTAACGCTATTTCTTAAAGAAAACGAATTATTTTGTCGGCTCTTACTCCAATGCATTTCATGACTCGCAGCAGGATGTTGCCTTTGGGGGATTCCATTAGGTACATTTTATGGCCTACGACGAACACAACTGCAGAGAGAAGAATAACCTCAGTCGATCACGGCTGCCATCGAGTGGTCATTAAAGGTACTGCACATGTCAAAATAAATACAAGTAGACCGAAACTGCTGTAACTTACTGAGGGCAACCACCATGAGAGCTGCAGGGACCCCAAAAGCCAGCGGGAAACAACTTTGCTTTGAGTAGATACCACATTCCTGAGCTGAAGAGCATAACAAATACACACAAAGACAAGACAGATTGTTTATAAGTAATCTACCATGCATTACCAGCAAATGTAAAAGATGCTATTCGGATTGTAAAATAAATACACACCTCTCAGGATGGGTGTGATGAGAGTGGAGAGAAGACTGCCAGCGTTAATGGACAGATAAAATATGGAAAAGAAAGTACTTCTTTGTTTTTCCTGAAATAAAATAAAAATAATTATCATTTATATATGTTTGGGGTCAGCCATTTTTTAAATGTTTTATGATTACTTTTTAATTGTTTAATTATTATTATTTGTTACATTAGTATAAATCAGTTTTATTTTATTCCTGTGTTGGCAAAGCTGAATTTCCTGTCTTTAGTGTCTCACGATTCTACAGAAATCTTTCTAATATGCTGATTTAGTGCTTAAGAAACATTTCTTTCTGTTATCAGTACTGAAAACAGTTGTGCTGCTTAATATTTTTGTGATGACAATGATACAATTTTTTAAGGATTCTTTGATGAATTTTGATCAAGTTAATCCGTTCTTACTGAATAAAGTATCTTTTAAACAACAACAATAAAATATTTTGTACACCTGTGTATACCGTAATAAAATATACATTTAGGATTTTAAGCCAATAAGATGGTATCACTTGTTCAGTACCTCAGAAGTTTTTTTTCCTGGCTGAAAAAAATGTTACAATATGAGGAATGCTGACTTTACCCAAACAGATACATCAGCATTCCTGATATTGTAACATTTGGCCTAAAATATGCACATTTCACACTTCGACCATTGGCCTTTAGACTTCATATCCTTGTGGTGGGGTGGAGGGAGTGTAAGAGCCTACAAATCACTTCAATATCTCTATTTGTTCATCTCTAACACTCAATATCAGAGACTTAACCTTGAACTGATAACAGCTGATTTACACACAAGAATGTGCTGCTGTGCTTGAATTCAATTCTGTTAAGTGTGTGTATAAGGGTCTACATGCCTGATGATCTTCAAACTGATCTCCTCCAAATGCTGCCACACAGGGTTTAATACTTCCAGATCCCAAGGCAATGAGCATGAGTCCCAGCATGGACATAGCACTAAAAGAAAAGAAAAGAAATTCAAATCCACATCAAATAATGTGATAAGAAATCACATAATAACAATGTCAGTACATTTAAAATGCTTGTTTTATGTAGCACCTAATAAAGAGCATGCTACTTATTTGGGTTGTTTACAATAATATAATAATAAAATAATCACACATATCCCAAGTGGTAGCTCACATATGGAAGGTCATGTTGTCAGGTGTACCATCTCTGTTGGTGTCTGTGATGTCATGGATGGCACTGATAGCCATGATCACTTGGCCGATGGTGTATACTATGGACAGATACACGATAGTCCTGCGAAAAGTGGAGAATTCACATATGAATTCTAGTATTCTAATGTTGTTGAACCAAGTCTTTTGACTGTGTACTTAGTACAAGTTTATAAACCAGGAGGCCACAAGGGGGTGCTAGGGGTCCAAATAAATTTTCCAGGGCTTTTTAAAAAAAAAGCTTTGGACCAGTATTTATTGTGAAAAGCAATAGATTGAGTGATTAATAATTAAAATTCATAGTTGGAAATTAAATGTAATTTTTAATATCACACAAAACATACACACTACAAGTCGTAAAGATTTTTAATGTTTTAGAACAAAGTTGCTTATGCTCATTCATTTGATAGAAAAAATACAGTAAATAATAATGTCATATTGTGAAACAATTTAAAAAGACTGTGTGTTCTATTTTAATACATTTTTAAATGTAATTTATTCCCTCCAGTCTTCAGTGTCACATGATCTATTCTAATATGCTGATTTGGTGCTCAAGAAACATTATTATCAAAGCACAGCAGTTGTGCCACATAGTATTTAAGTGGAAACTATAGTTCTTTTAGTAGTATGCTATTCTGAATATTTTCCAAGGCCTAAAACTCACTTGAACTTGCCCAGCCATGAGTCTGCAATGATGGCCCCCAGGATGGGTGTTAGGTAGCACAGAGCCACGAACGTGTGGTAGATGGTGGTGGACAAATCATTGTCCCAGCCGATAAAATACTTGAAGTACAGCACCAGCACCGCTGCAAAACAGAGACAGGAAAAAAGAGCACAGGAAGAGACGAGTAAAACATTAAAAAGGAAAGAAAGAGGAATACTGATCTATGTCAAACAAGTAAAACAGATAAAAAAGTTCACTTTATTTCATGTGTGTGTATGTGTCTGATCTCACCTTTCATGCCATAATAGGAGAATCGCTCACAGAACTCATTCACCACAATGAAAAATATACTGACAGGATATCCCAAGCAACTTGGCTACAACAAAAAAATCCACAGCTCAATTTAAACATTTCCTAATAACACGCACTTTGAATTTTTTTAGTACTTTTTGTATTTTTATACTATAAAAACAGTGCTTACTAATTGTGCTGACATTATATTTATTGTACAACAAAAAAATAAATGATTAAATTTAATAAAATAAAAATACTGACAAGTAATTCTGTGAGTAACTAGCATTACTGATCAGAATTAAAAGCCTCACCCTATTCTTGGTCTTATTTGTCCTTTGTTCCTCTTTGTCTGCAAAAATGAAGTGGAAAGTCATTAAAATCAGTTTCAACTTATTGAATTCAAATGCTGTTTCAAATGTCTTCACACTGCAACATATTTATGGATAATTTGTGCATTGCCCTGTTTAAGCAAAGAACACACACATTCAGTCTCCATGTACAAGTTAGCAGGGATAATTTTTATTATATTGTTCCATATCAACATCCAGGTTTTATCACCTGCCATGATGACTGCTTTGACTGAGGCTGCCTTCTAGTCCGCTTGTAAAGAATATCCTTTAGTACAGAGAGGCACACTCATACTCACTCACACACACACACTCACACACGACCCGGGACAGACAGAGCTGTAATCTGAGGGAGACAGGTAACAGGTTTTTATAGACTCTGGACAATAAAATGTATCCTTGGCCACCACTGAGTTAAAATGAGATTGACGTAGATGTTTATGACAGTGTTTGTGACTGTGTGTGCGTATGAGTGGGAGGAGGCAATTGAGGAGCAGTTTAGTTATTTATGGCGGTCTTATCAATTGTGACCCTGGACCACAAAACCAGTTTTAAGTCGCTGGGGTATATTTGAAGCAATAGCCAAAAATACATTGTATGGGTCAAAATGATTGATTTTTCTTTTATGTCAAAAATCATTAGGATATTAAGTAAAGATCATGTTCCATGCAGATTTTTTGTAAATTTCCTACTGTAAATATATCAAAACAATTTTTGATCAGTAATATGCATTGCTAAGAACTTCATTTAGACAACTTTAAAGGCGATTTTCTCAGTATTTTGATTTTTTTGCACCCTCAGATTTCAGATTTTCAAATAGTTGTATCTCGACCAAATATTGTCCTATCCTAACAAACCATACATCAATGGAAAGCTTATTTATTCAGCTTTCAGATGATGTATAAATCTCAATTTTGAAAAATTGACACTTATGACTGGTTTTGTGGTCCAGGGTCACAATTTATACAGAAAATCAAATCATATGAACATTTGGCCTTTGTAATAAAATAGGCAAGTTAATGAGTAATTAATATACTAATTATTTCAATCTATATATATATATATATATATATATATATATATATATATATATACACACACACACACACACACACACACACACAGAAAAGTGCAAAATGTCATTGTTTTTCTATGAATTATTTTAATAAATCAAAGATTTAAACACAAATAAATGTATTCTTATATAAGCTTGTCCTTGAACGTATTTTAAAACTATTTCAAGTCACTCTTCTGGTGTTAGAATTATTACTGGGTAGATAAAATCCTTACAAAACCTTAAAATATAAATTATGTTGAATGGTAAATGGAAGCTGATTTAATATAATAATTAACTCGCCAAGCTAAAAAAAATGCTGGCTGAAAGAATGTTGATTAGATATGCTAGATAATGTTGGAACATCAAAAGATCGCCGACACATCATGGGCCTGTTTACACCTGGTCACTTCATGCGTTTTATCTGATCGGATATCTATCTGATTTGTTAACACGTTTCCATTTACACTTGGCCACATAAATGTGTCTTCGCGAAACGGATATAAATCCGTTCTTCAATTCCCGCGCTATATGCAAATTTAACGGAGTTCACGTCAATGAAAGCAATACATTGGCGCTGCATTTTATTCATTATCAGCTAATTTCAATATCAGAGACCGCAACAGGAGAGAGCGCGACATCAGCACTGGAAAGATAGGTTAGTCTTACTACTTTTAATAAAGATGATTGTGTGTTGAGCGTCTGCGACTTACTTTCAGTTTCATTCGCAGCAGTTTGCGTGTCGGTTTGCTGAAGAGATACTCAGCTACTCATCCGCGGTGATTGATGCTTGTTGCATTAGCGCGGTCATATCTGACTATAACATGCCATATAGCCTATAAAACGCTCTCACATGTTGATTATTTTAATATTTTGGGAGGAGTAAAATTAGCATATGTGGTTTCAACAACCAGATGCATTTACACTTGTCCAGTTTCGTCTGGAACGCGGCCCAGACCACCTCCCGAAGTGGTGTGCGCGATCGGATTTATATCCGTCTAGAATGCGTTTCGGAGGGCATTTACACATGGTCTTTTCAGGGTCGGATAGCTATCCGATCAGAAAAAAACGCATGAAGTGACCAGGTGTAAACAGCCCCCATATGACTGTTCTAAATAACCCTAATAATGGCATTTATTACCCTGTCCAGATATAACCGCATAATAAATACAAATGCAGCAACTGCGTGCATTAATCATATTTACATTATAAGAATGTACTGACAGTCGGAGTGATGTGAACGACACTTTCAAAAACACATCGTCACTTGTTATACAATGTTAAAATGGCTTAAGCTGAAAAGCTGAAGATAACCTGGACATGAAGTTTGGAGAGCTGTAATTCATTGGAAGAGAGAAGTAAACAAACTGCCCTCACCCATACAGAGATTTTGCTGTGATACAATGGCGACAGTGGTGGAGGGGGCAGTATGTGTGTGTAGATTGAGAGCAAGTCAGCAGGTTTTATTCAGAACGCACTTTAAAAACAAAACTGAATCTAATACTTTGTCAATATTGTCTATCTCTTCTAAACCATATATAATATATAGGAATCAGCAATAAGATATGAGAGTATAAATGATAAACTGTATTTGCAATTGTGCTAAAGGCCTCATAATCTGGGGTAAGAAGAATGCAGTATGATAGTTCATAAATCATCCATTAAAAAAAGACCATAAATATTCTATAGATTAGAAAACTGAATCAGGTTTCAGTGACCTTTATAAGGACCTCAGTTGGTAAATAACAAAGTTCACAGTAGTAGAGATTAAAGTATGTTTAAGGAAAGCAACTGATAAGAATGAAAACCACATGAAAACTGATAAAAGATAATACATTTTATTCAGAGATTTTAGGGACATTAATATATTTCCAGAACAGATTCTTTTAAATAAAAATACCCCCCATATCTAACCCTCGATATAAAACAATTTACATTTGAACAAACATAAACGGTTATAAAAATCCTTGTTTATCTCTTTTGTCCATATATATTTAGATATTTCACATCTAGCCTTTTCACTTTGGCAAGAGACCTTCAGGAACCAAAACAGGACAAAGAAAGAGAATTATTGCACTCCGCTACAAAGAAACAGCAATTGTTTCCTGGCTTTCAATGAAAAAAAACAAAATATAATAATAATAGAAATGAGAGAAGCTTGAGTGGCTCAGGTGATCATGGGTATTTTGTACAGTATAGCTCAAACTTCCTGCTACACTAAAGCACAGTTATATTATCTTCACTACTACTCAATGGACGGCTGCTGCCTTAGACAAAGGAAGTGATGTCAAAGCCTCTCTTTCAGCACAGAGCAGTAAAAAAATGTACGGATATGGAAAGATGAAGCATTACACTGAGGAATGTGAAAGTAAAAAGGCAGATTTTTCAAGTTGTTCTGGTTGTGAAAGAAATAAAAGCGATAGTCTTCACAGTAAACACCTGTGAACGGAGGACTGGAGTAAATGAGAGAAGAACAAAAGCTCCCTCTAGTATGTGGACCTTCCAAAGACCGGACACACCTGCTCTATCACAGTGTCCTGGATACTGATTGATGGGCGATTCATTCAAGAGTGTCAGACAATGAAATTCCATTCTTTCCTTGTTCTTTCGCTTTTTTTAATGCTTTTCAGTCTGTCTGTCCGTCTCCCTGGCTGTGGGCAGGGTAAGAGATTTAAGGCCAGGGGTGAGAGTCATATGGAGGAGGCGGAGCTAGGCATGCCATGCAGGGTGGTGCCGCTGGGCGTGCCACTGATGGCATTGAAAATATGCAGCGAATCAGAAAGAGAGCTCTTGGTTCCGCCCTCCACAGCGGAGATCTGATGAAGAGGAAGAGTGTAGGGTGAAAAACAACAGATCAAACTGATACTTAAACTGTACTGTATTATTTTTCATGTATGATAAATTTAATGCATTATTACCATCCGATCTACAGAGGCCAGCACAAAAAGAGAGAATGAGTATCATGAATATTAATCATGAACCAAACATTAGTGTATATACACTAGCAGTCAAAAATTTGGAATAATTAAGATTAAAAATACAGTAAAAACACTAATATTGTGAAATATTATTACAATGTAAATGAAGAGTTTTTTATTTAAATATATTTTAAAATGTAATTTATTCCTGACTTTTCAGTCTTCATTGTCACATGATCCTTCAGAAATTATTATAATATACTGATTTGGTGCTCAACAAGCATTTCTAATTTTTAAGTGACAGTGAAGACATTTGATAAAAAAATCTATTATCTATTATTAAATCAATTATCTATCAAGAAATATTTAATGTTAGGCAGCAAAAACTGTTTTCAACATTGGTAATAATAAGAACCATTATGAATAATTCATCAGCATATTGAAACTATTTGCTACCTGATCTCATGATAAAAAAACGTACCTGAGGGAACTTTTTCACAAGACGCGAAATACGGACCAATCACTGCAGTGTACATATCACTGTAGTTTCCAACAGAAATTAAAACTAGAGGTGGTAAAACATTGAGCACTTGTAATCGTTTTCGCACACAGCTCCATGTTTCACTTTCCAGACGTAACAAGTTTGCTCGGTATCTCAGCCGGCACGGAACTGGACTTAGGATGCAGAATCCTTGGGTACGAATTTCGTCAAAAACATGACTCACGATGAAAGAGCTGAAAGATGAGAGATCGAAAAACAAGTTTCTACGTCACATTCGCTTTTGTTCATACTATCGGGTAGGTTTAGGTGTAGTGCAGATGGTACATTATTTTAAAACGTCATGGAGCATTAGAGTTATATTGCCACTCAACAAATATTTCAAGTCAGACCTGAGGTTGGCACGTACAAAACCAACGTCACATAAAACATACCATATGTATGTTCATCTGTTCACATTTCACATCGAATATGTCATGAAAAGTATATGGCGGTACATATTTCCCACAGGTATGTTTTCGTCATGAGATCAGGTTGACTATTTCTGAAGGATCATGTGAGTGCAGTAATGGCTGCTGAAAATTTAGCTGTCATCACAGGGGTAAATTACATTTTAAAACACATTCAAAAGAAAAACAGTTACTTGTAATAATATTTAACAACATCACCGTTTTTACTGTATTTTTGATTCAGTAAATGCAGCCTGGGTGAGACTTCTTTCAAAGACATTAAAAAAATTGTAATTATTCCAATCGTTTGCTAACATAGACTCGGTGTGTTTCTACTGGCATAAGGGAAATAAGATTCGTGATGTGCCACTGTGTATGGTTACCTGTTCATGCATGATGTGTGAAAGCTCTCTGGCCAGGTCTTTGTAACTGGCTTTCATCTCGTCATGATATTCCTGTTGGTCCTCCTTTATAAGCCTTTCATTCACAGCTAAAGCCTGTCCACATGCCTCAACAAACTGTCTACATACACAAACACCATACACAGACAGAATAAGAAAGCAAGCACTTGTGCGGAGATTTTGGAAAGCATTTCATATGGCATTTATTTACCTGAAGACCTCTTTAAGCTGTTTGACTTTGTTATCTGGGTATTTTTTGGCGCAGGCGTCATCAAGGAAAGCTCTGGCGTATGCAAGTGGCCCAGCATTGACCTGAAGAGAAAGAAGTATTTAGGAAAAAAAGTCATTTACAGGTCAGTTTAAACCTAAGTGTGTAATGTAATGGCAGAAGTGTATTTGGGGGAAAGCTTGCTGCTCTTGTGGGAATTAAATGGCAGAAAATGTCTCCATAAAAATAACCGAAAATGTAAAATGCATGCAAAATTGCCCTACAAGGAAGAAAGTATGGGTGTGAATCAACATATTTGCTTTGTTTCAATGCCTGGTGTGGTGCCTTGTTGTCTGTTGTCTACCGACAGTGATTTTATTGTTAGATGTCACCAATTATTAGTCTATAGGAGGCGTTCCTATTGCTGCATGGCATAATATTTTTGGTGGGCTGCACAACTAGCTATAAATACTGTTTTTATAATTATACACTACCATTTGAAAGTCTGAAAGAATATGTTCTGTTATGCTCATCAAGGTTGAACATACAATTTTATTTAAAAAACACAGTAAAAATAGTAATATTGTGTAATGTTATTACAATTAAAAACAGCAGTTTTCTAATTGAATGTATTTTAAAATGTAATTTATTCTTGTGATGGTAAAGCTGAATTTTCAGCAATCATTACTCCAGTCTTCAGTGTCACATTATCCTTCAGAAATCATTCTAATATGCTGATTCACCGCTCAAGAATCATTTCTTATTACTTAGCAATTATTTTTGGAAACCATGACACATTTTATCTCAGGATTCTTTGATTAATAGAAGGTTCAAATGCATAGTATTTATTTGAAATTATTATTATTCACCAAAAATAGGTAAAGTAGGTGTTTTGTTGGTAAAATCTCACGATGGATAAGTTTTCATGTCACTTGAATTTTATTATTTTATTTGAATTACTTTTTTATCTTCTTTAGTTAAAATATTAGCATGTTGCTTATCTATTGAATTTATATTCTAAAAAGGGGGGAAAAACAAGTAATGGGTAAAATATTAATTAAAATGGTGCATTTTAATCAGAATAATGAATAAAATTTATTTATAATTGACATTTCGCAAAAATTTCTTACGACATATCTTGAATGCAATTTTTGTTCAATTCGTTGCAGTGCACTCTAGGATCAAATGGGATGGTGTTTTGCCTGAACAACACAAAGTATCTGTCACAGGCTCTGCATCATGATGCCTAAAATTGTTGGCTAGGTTGCTTTTGGAATAGACCAATGACGTGTGTTCATATGTGTCTCACACACACACACACACACACACACACACACACCTGTACACTAATGCTTCCCTGCAGCTTAAGTTGCAGGCGGATCATGTCGACCTCACTGGTTGCACAAAGGGCTCTGAGTTCTGCCACCTTCCCACTCATCTCATCTATGGCCACTTCGATGGGACTCAGGTCTGTGTGGTGCTGATACATCACCGCTATGCGCTTCTTTACATACGGGAAACAGTGTGTAGCTGAAACAGAGAAATTGGAAAAGAAAGAGCACATAGAATGTGAATGCAATAGCACATTCAGAGAAGCAGTGGCTAGAAGAACAAACACATTAAGGACCCAGCTGAAATCTACTCATGTTTGTGCAGTAATCAGGATTTATGCTCCATGTGGATGGCACACCTTGAAACTGTGAAAAGTGGTTTATTTAGAACACACTCTCAAAGAAGGTCAATCAGCCTCAATGGCAAAATCTGATCTGAAAATTTATCAGAGAATGAAGATCAGGGTTCAACTTTGAAATTTCCTGGTTGCTTTTACAACACTAAACAACACTTTACTTGAGACAAAGACTTTGATTAATTGTTTTTGAACACAGCTGCAGCCCAGAGCTCAAGATCAGAGCATACAGTGTTAATACAGGAAGTACAGACTAAAATGTAATCATTAAAGATTAGAGTTCAGGGAATAGCTGGGTAAATAAATGGATTACACTGTATGGAGGCCAAGGACATATGTGACCCTGGACCACAAAACCAGTCATAAGGGTCAATTTTTCGAAATTGCGATTTATACATCATCTGAAAGCTGAATAAATAAGCTTTCCATTGATGTATGGTTTGTTAGGATCGGACAATATATGGCCGAGATACAGCTATTTGAAAATCTGGAATCTGAGGGTGCAAAAAAATCTAAATACTGAGAAAATTGCCTTTAAAGTTGTCCAAACGAAGTTCTTAGCAATACATATTACTAATCAAAAATTACATTTTAATATATTTACGGTAGGAAATTTACAAAATATCTTCATGGAACATGATCTTTACTTAATATCCTAATGATTTTTGGCATAAAAGAAAAATCGATCATTTTGACCCATACAATGTATTTTTGGCTATTGCTTCAAATATACCCCAGCGACTTAAGACTGGTTTTGTGGTCCAGGGTCACATATGTTCACTAACTCTTGTTTCCCTGTCTACAGGCGCACTTATAGGGTGAACACAATAAACCAATGATTTAAGGAAGTTACAGATTAAGGAACAACATGTACACTACCGTTCAAAAGTTTGAGGTCAAAAGTTTGGGGTCTGAACTTTCTTTCTTTCTTTCTTTCCTTCTGGAATTAATGCATTAAATTGACCAAAAATGACAGTAAAAAAAAAAAAGCTACTGATCACTACTGAGATTTTGATGCTACATTAAGCAGAAAAATACATTTTAAAAAAATTATATGTATATATATATATAATTAATTAATTTTTAGTATTTCACAATTTGACTGTATTTTTGGATAAAATGTGCTGAATTGGTGACAGATTTGAATGCATTCATGTGCATTTAAATTTGGAGTGTGCATAATAAGGGGAATGATCTCATCAAATCAAATTTCCCAGGCTAGCTAAAAAGGACATTTATGGACATAAAAAGTTAGGTAGCATAACATTTGTGGCTAATGAAAACAGCATGTAGAAAAATACCGTACTACAGTACTAGAAAGCCATCATCACATCACTGCAGGTGAGCCATTCGCATTAGATAAAGTGGAAATGCAAATGGAACCATTATTGTTAATGGAAATTTTGTAGTATAAAAACAGAAAGCTACTGAACATGTTCACTTCTTCTGTTATATGCATTCTTTGTATTCACAACAGTATCTGTTCTGGGGTCAGTGATAGCGATCACTCACTGGTGAGCACCGTCCTTCGTTTACACTGTTCCTCAACCCCGCCGTGCCTCTTTCCTGACTCTGTGAATGGCGTCTCGAACACAAAACGGCGAATGTTGTGGCTCCTCTCAAAGTCAGTCTTCCTCTCTTCCAGCTCCTTTTCCTCTAGATAGGGTGTCACGTGCGTCACTTGGATATAGGCAAACTTTGCCTCCAGATCTTTAGGGTTGACCTGAGACAGATAAGATGTGTGATATATTAGGGTGGGAGGAGACCAGTAAAACGCTTATAAAACATGAATAAACAGAATTCTTGTCTGTATTCTTGGGGTTAAGGTTTGACTGGAAACTCCACATATCAGGAGGTCTGTTGTCAAAACTGATCTCATCTATAGTGTAATGCTCTTTTTGTGTGTGTGTTTGTGTATATACTGTAAAACTGATTCTTGGATCAAGTAAATAATCTTAATACAGCTTTTTTATTTCACTATATACTTATAGCAGGTGAGCTGGATTCATTTTTAGTGCAAATAGACCCAGACCAAAATTTCCTTGCATACAATAGGGCTTAAATAATTAATGTGCTTACATAGTTTAATTGTTTGCCAGTTTCATTTATACTGAAATTAAACCAGTACACTATTGTCTTGTAATGTCATGATGAGTTTGTTCCTTTATTACATACAAAATTAATGCAGTTGTTTGTTACCTTGTTTTTATTCATGTACCATATGTTGAGGTCTATGTGTTTTTTGTCTGACGAGTGTTCATGTGATCAGCATTCATCACAACACATCACATGGTGGTATTGTCAACAAGCACTTTGCTCTCTCTGACATAAGCAGTTGACATAGAAATGTACATTAGATGAGAGGTTTTCAAATAGTTAAAGGCCACAGACTCTATTTATTTTGAGGTTTTTAAGAACTTTTCTGCAGAATTTGAAAACACCCGCATTACAGCACATAATACTGAACAATTTGCTTCATTTTTTAAAGTTTTAGGTGATGACAACTTGACATTTTAAGCCATCCAAAATGTGCATTTTTAAAGCGATACTTCACCCAAAAATGAAAATTCATACCCTCATTTGGTTCCAAACATTAAAATGGTAAAGAAATTTGGGATGCAAACAACACTTGAGCCCAGTGACATCAAAATATATGAGATTTCTCAAAATATCTTCTTTTATGTTATACAAAAGAAATAAATTCATACAGTTTTGCAACAACATGAGGGTGAGTAAATTATGACAATTACTTATTTTTGGGTGAACTATCAATTTATGTTCTATAAACATCTCATTTTTACAGTGTACATGTGTACTAGTGTAATCTGTGTACATGTGTTGAGATTATACACGATTGTCTGTGCTTTTACCTATTCACAGAATACTGATAAAATATGAGTGTGCATTTTCTCACCCTGCCGGAGTCCTGGATCATTTTGACATTTTCTTGGCCAAATTTGTCCGAGTAAAGTTTGAGGAGACGCTGGGAAATCTCTGAAAGAGGTGTGAATTTTGGTTCTTTATAGATATATTCCTTTCCATCCTCATCTTCAAAGAAACCCTGAAACACACACAACATTCCAGTGACAATTTGTGAGTGACATGCAGTGTGCTTACACTTATTCAGTATATTAATGTACAGCCAACAAAATCTGGTTTCAATCCCATAATCAACAAACATCTACATCACACAGGTGGAAATGAAGAGTTATGACTGATGGACACACACTTTGACATTACATTGTCTTAAAAACCTCCAACGTATACAAGATTTCAAAGTAAACCTGATGACACATCATGACAGAGCTCAGACTATCAATATCACGTCTCCTGCACTTCAGAGAATTCGTGTTATCTTTAAATAATCAGCGCTATCTTTTATTCTCTGTTGTCCAACATAAACACTTTTGAGACATCAGCACTTATGCAGAACACAAAGCTTTCACTGAGTTTTTGTTGAAAGAGCTCAAGCCATAAAATCTCATGGCTTCTGTGAGGTTAATGGGCACAGCGTATAGCGGAAGAGCTCTCTAAGTGTTGCCTAGCTCATTTTTATGGTCCAAACCCATTTAAAAATGGCTTCCACAGTACACAAAGAGTCAAAGTGCTGTCTAGCTCGACTGGGATGAAGAAATGACAGGATGTACAGATGACAGGATGTGTTATGCATTTAAAGATTGATGAAGGACCAAAGGCATTATGCAAGCAGACAAACAAGCAGTAGTTTAGTGAGACTATTATGGTCAAAGCAAAACTTGCCTGACAATGAGTAAAACAGCACACACACACAGTTCACAACAACACTTACCGCAGCCTTAGGAAAGAAAAGAGAGCAGAAAAGATTGATTAACCGAGACCCACAATGCCTTACACATGCTTTAAACAAGACTTTGGCTATCATGCAGGGTACATTATCATGCATACAGGAATCCCTATGTCTCCTTTCCATTTTTAAAGAGGTCACATCATACATTTTTATTATTCAATTTAACTTTAACGTGTGTAATTTTAAAGTTTATTTTCTGGCTAAAACATTCAAAATGTATTTTTTGTGACTATTTTCCAGCTTCTCTATAACACTTATGGTGTGTGCATACCAAAATCGAAGTGAATATTTGCATTAGGTTACTCGTGGAATGTTTTTCGCGTCACTCGCGCGTGCTCTCCTCTATTTTCTGATACAAGCGGACGTGTCAATAGCTATGTTTCCATCACCCTGTTTTAATGCGCATTTTGAAGTGTCGCAATTTGGGAAAAAAATCCCTTAATTGTGCTCTCTTGAGGTAGTTTTTGTCTTGTGCGAAAAAGGGTTAATATGAATAATGGAAGATGGAAACACATTTGCTGAATAAATTCCTCTATGAGCATCAAAAAGTTATGTGACTTTGCACTATGGGGCGGCATAACCTGACTAACTAGTGGACCGATCTTGTTACACATCACCTGAAATGTTGTTCTGGTCATTCTGAAATGCCCAAGCAAAGTCTGTCGTCAAAGTATTTCTGTATTATTGCCTCCCAGAACTGTCTTACAGGACTGCGTTTCCAAATAACAGGCATCCATGAAAGCAATGACCGCATTCATTGTGTTTCGTCTGCTCGCTCTGAAGAAGATGCAATTGAGGCGAATTTCGCGTCGTTCGTGTCTATTCGTGTCTTTGCATTGACTTTTTATGTAATCTACTCGTGCAAATAATTAAATTCGCTTTTGGTGTGCACAAAGAAGATTGTTGTGGGGCAAGTTTCTGATAAACGAATAAGCATTCTTCATGTATAAGTGTGGACTAATTTTTGGGGGCTTTGATTTTTTTCTTCAGACATCCAATATTTTGCAGTTTCAATAGATGGTCCCAAAATCATTATTATTTTTGGACTGAGGAGGAAGTTTTGAGTAATAAAAGTCTAAGTATGTTTTCATAATACACCAAACTTTTTTTTAATCTCAAATACCTCGTGACATGACCCCTTTAAAATAAAATGCAGTTATATTGTTGCTATAGTGCAGCTCAATCCTCAGTCAAATTGTCTGTGTTTGCTGGACTAGTTGAAAGCATTGCACCATTGCATTGTCTTACCTGACCGAAAAATGCCACTCTGAAGAAGGTCCCAAGTAGCCTCTTCCCAGAATGCATCACTTCCATCACTTTAGTGTAAGCCCGATGTAATGTGTCATACAGGTGGGCCAGTTTCTACACAAAAGCACAAAAATACATTCATAATGTCCAAATATGGTATATACTGTATTTCTGGCAAATGTAAATGCTGCATTTCCAATGACATATAAAGAGTGTGTGTGTGTGTGTGTGTGTGCGCGCGCACCTCAAAGTCTCTGCGTTGTTCATAAATTGGAATGATGAGTTTGTAGATATCCGAAATAAGTTCATAACGTTCGGCTTTCCATAAACCATCAGCACAAGCTTCCAACAACTCCATCAGCACCTCCTGCAGATAAACATGCATTTATAATTACATACTGTACATTCATGTGCATGCAATACTGCATGTCAACATTAATGCACTTACGTGACACCTCCAGATACAGCAAACTATCTTCTCTCAACAAATCATGCTAGAGACAAAACTGCTGTTCTGAGTAATTTACTAATAACTAATCTGTCATTTAGTTTAATCTAAGTATCTTGATAAAGGGGGCAATGGTTCATGAAGTGCCTTTTTGAGGTTTCCTTTTCAAGATCCCTCAGTTACTCAAAATGTCCAAAAGAACCGGACAAAGTCCAACAGCAGAGATGATCTTTTATCACAAGTGTAAGCACTGAACATCATGTAAATGTTACACAAAGAGTTCTTTAAACATGCAAACTGATTATTCTCAGTGACGAGGGACTCTCAGGTCTAATCAGGGCTCATTATCTGGACTTCTTTTACTAACACACCCACTGGAAAGGGGCAATTGATACTGATTAGATAAGAAATCTGAGAACATTTTCTAGCAAGGATTATTACTGACGTTGTTATAAAAGAGAGTTTTGAATTCATTCCTGTGCTGATGCAGAGTCAATATGAAAGAGTGGCAGGATTAAGGGGCTGTGACTCATGAATGCGGCTATATATAAATGTGATCAGGAGCAAGCTGGTTTAAACCTCATTGAAGTGAACGTCCTGCATGCCCACATCCTCCATCATAGCTGCCTCCTCATCAATGTTGGGTGTGATCACACGAAATGCTGAGCACCCTTGCCGGAACATTCCTGCCAAGGAGAAGGAATAGTAAGCAGAACAGGTTAAACAGGTTCAATAAACTGCAAAACCTCCACACTAGGTATTAAGGGAAACATTACCTCAAGAACTGATCTCTTCCGTAAATAATGTTCCTTAACACTGCATAATTTGTGAATGTGTGTGTTTTTGTGCATACATGTGTTCATTTTCCTGACCCTGCATTATTACTGCTGTTACCACACAAAGAGATTACCTCCCATAAAAAAAGAAATTCACAAAGAACTCCAGATTGCAAAATACAGTTGAACCTTGAACAAGATGCCTTTATAAATCTGTCTCTGTGTGTGCATGCTTTCAAGCATGGAAAGAAAATTTTAAATCATTTTTCACCTGAATACTAGAAAATAAGCTCAATTATCAAAGCTTTCAAAACATATTTGATAATCCAGCCAAAAAAGCTATTTGAAAGATTTATTACTTTGACCGAACTCATTACTGTATCTCATGCATTGTTACTTTTGTATTTAATGCTTGCTTTTACAGGGCTCTCAAGTCTCATGCATTGGGCGTGAGACACACGCATTTCAACCCGTTCACACGCTCACACGTCACACGCCACACCTTGTATTTCTCACGCTGAGAAGGGATAACTTGTCCCTCTGTATATACTATTAATAGATGAGGGAACACGGAGGTAAGTTCTCTGCCGAGTTCATAGCTCTCTCGACTCTCGAATTATACAGAGTTAAATGCCACCTACCAGCCAGTCAGAAATAGGATGTTGTTGTTTCCGTTTAAATTACGCGATTCTGCCGCGAGCGCGTTCGTTACTAAGCAACATGGATGCGCGCGCACATGGAGTGTGAGTTGGAAGAGAAAGATCCGAGCTGTAGGTAGATTCCTGGACGAAATCACTTGCCTGTGAAAAGACAGTGAGAGCTCATATGTCTCTCTCTCTCTCTCTCTCTCTCACACACACACACACACACACACACACAGAGCTTGACATATATGCTCAGGATAAATTCTGTAATCCTGCTGTATATGTGTACAGTATGTACATTGAGTACTGCTGTTCAGCTGGCTCATTTGGGGTAAAATTTCTTTTTTAATTTTGATACATTTGTATTTTTAAATATATAAATCTTTTTATTTTATTAGAATGAATTTGTCTTTCATCAGATTTACCAGATGTTATAACTTCTATTTGTGCTGGTCAATTATGAACAATAGGTAAAATTGAACTGCTAGCAAAAACTTGGGTGCTGCAAATATTTTAGTTGCTCCTCCCCTTTTACTTGCCCCTCCCCTTTGAGCGACTCCTCCCCTTTGCGTGGCCCCTCCCCCAATCTCACTCCAAACTTTTGCTATAACTTGAGAGCCCTGCTTTTACAAGCTGTATTTGTTCAAAATGTGAAATTTTCTTCATGATTCAAGAGAAATATTTTATATGAATAGATCACAAACTGTGTGCAATACTGCACCTAAATATCCATTCCAGGGGGCAAATATTGCATCTTGATTAAAAAAAGGTAATTTCTGACTGCAATCTATATTTACTGTGCCCCCTAGTGGACTCCTCACCTTTCCTCTTCAGGTACTCGGCCACAAGTGCTGCCACATGCACATAACACATCGCAGCCTAAAGAAAAAATAAGCAAAGTCACTGATGTAATGTTACCCACCAACCATTGCTTTACTATATCACCAAACAAACTGAAGCTGAATGAATTGTTAAAGTCAAATACTGAGTATAAATATAAGTAACAGGATGTGTTTAACCTATTTTAGTTATTTAGTTAAGTTTATTTAGCTTTAGTTTTAAAGACCCCTTAATTTATTAGTTAGCATAACATGGCCAGCTTGCCTCAGACAGATCTCCATTCTTCACATGGATTTTAGCCATACTGTCAAGCCAGGTTTTGCGCAGCTCAGGGGTGCTGGTGTAGGATTTGGCCAGGCTGTACTGCAGGTCCACCAGCATCTCTGGGTCTTTTTCATGTTCCTTCATCTGCTCAGTGGCCATTAGTACTGTCCGAATCCGCTTGGTCAGGTCCTTCACATCCGAGGGGAAAGCAGTGTGCTGAGGAACAAGAAGAGAGAGTGCAGAACAGGCAAACATTCATGTCTGATACGACATATACATTGATTTGAATTTGAAACATTGGTGAGTTTATAATGTTTCTGACATTCATATTTATTGTTTTAACATTTATGTAGATGCTTTGTTAAGGCTGGAATACAAGACAAAACTTTTGCCCAGATTTTTGCCCCAATTTGCAGTCTGGAGTTGACATTATTTGCTGAAAGTAATAGCCAGTGTAGAGATTTTGGGCACTCATATTTAATCAAATTGACAGAAAAATCACGTATGATTTCAGAGGATAAAGTCTGATGCTTAGCAATCTGTTCAGACATTAAAAGCTGTGTATTCCAGCATTTAATCAGATAGCAACCTACAGTATAATAATATGTATATGGTATATACTCTATAAATGGAAATTTCTAATTTTACCTTTACAGTTTTATCACTGTTGGCACAATTATTAATGATGGACAGTGACTGCTGGAACCGTGTCCCTCCAATCCCGATGACATCAGCGATCAGCTGACTCACTGCAATCACCACCTGAAAAAAAAAAAAAAGTTTCATATAAATCACCAGGTATTTCAGCCAGATTGTGTTTTTCATGTAAAAAAAAAAAAAAGGGTCAGCATGGACTCAAAGTTACTCTAGATCAGTGGCTCTCAAACAGTGGCCCCGGGAACCACTAGGGGGCCTCATCAAATCTTCAAGGAGCAGCAAGATGACTTCAAATTATTTTAAAAATTATTTGATGGACACTTCTGGTGTTTATTTGACCCTCCCCATTACCCTCTTATCCCTCTCTTGCCTGCAGGTGTGTGCGGACAAAGGACTTCCTGCCATTGTACTCAAAGTTGCTCTTCATGAGGAAATAGAGCAGATGGGCGGCATCACTGCGTATGGAGCTCAGTTTGGAATTACAGCACTTCAGGATCTCATAGCACAAACAGGCACACATATCCGCCCGTCCATCAAAAAACGTACAGGGAAACTGATGAAGACAGAAAAAGACATGGAGAGCAGGATGAGACTTATGAACAAAATCATGAACAACACAATTATGTGTTCATCATGTGTACACTCATGTTGGACATTAATTGCCCAATTATGTGATCTCAATACTAAAATCAATGGCGGGAAGTGGAAATTGACTGTGATATTCTGGTGAATGACTTTCAACCATTGACTTTCAATTTTTTTCCATAGTATGGAAGTTAATGGCTACCAGCCAAGTTATGTTTAGTGATAGTTTAAAGATAATTAATCATGAATTTGTTTAAAATATAAAGATACTACTAATAATAAATCATTCCAAGCAGTAGCCCATGTACAATGTAGCTAATAGTAGGACACTTTAAACTGTAATTTACTATTTGTGTATTCAGTTGGGCTTACAGCAATAGTACTTTCATGGAGTGTAGCAGCATTATCATAGAATTCAAATTGTGTTATTACTCAGTTGTCAATAGCAGTATGCATCGCAAATCAAGTCAAATTATTACTGTCGTTTATAGCAGTGGCAGCAGAAAGTATCTGGTTGCATGAAATTTCAGTGGTAACGAGGTAAGTAACTCAAAAAAATTTAAATAGGCTTTTATTACTTTGTTTATTTAACAAGGCGTACAGAGATTTTGTGAACTCTTCAAAGTGAAATAGGCATTATTTGTTTGCGTTTGCTTGTTTAATAAAGATGTTTATAGTAATTCTAAGTACTTTCGTGCAGCTGTAGCAGGAGTATGCATAGCTATTCAGATCGCATTTTTTAGCAAATTTAATAGCAGCAGAATGGCTTAGCAAATTCAGATGCAATGTTAGAAATAATATTAGCAGCAGTCTGCATAGCAACCAATTATTATTGTTGCTAATACAGCAGGGGCAGCAGAAAGTACTTTAGTTGCAGGAAATTTCAGTGATAATGCACTGATGGGCTTACAGCAATTCTAGTACTTTCACGGAGTGTAGCAGAAGTATCCATAGAATTTCAGATTGTTATTAGTGAATTATTAATAGCAGTATGCACAGCAAATCAAATTATGCTTTTAGTTGCGACAGCAGTATAGGCAGACCGTAGCTGCTGAACTTTCAGTGACTAAAAATGGATGGTACGTGAACTCTTCAAGTGAATAGCCATCATTTGCGTTTTGTTTATTTAAAAGGGGCTTATAGCATTTCTAAGTACCTTTGTGCAAGTGTAGCAGCAGTATGCATAGTTATTCAGATCGCATGTAGCGAATTTAATAGCAGCAGCATGCATAGCAAATTCTTGCAATGTTAGAAATAATATTAGCAGCAGGAAGTCAAATTATTGTTGTTAATATAGCAGCAGCAGCAGAAAGTACTTCAGTTGCTTGAAATTTCAGTGATAACGCATGGGGTAAGTAACTCTTTAAAGTGAAATAGGCATTTTGTTACTTTGCTTATTTAATAGGGCTTACAGTAGATTTTGTGAACTCTTCAAAGTGAATAGGCATTATTTGATTGTGTTGCATGCAGCTGTAGCAGCAGTATGCATAGCTGTTCAGATTGCTAGTTTAGTGATAGCAGCAGCAGCACGCATAGCAAATTCAGACGCAACGTTAGCAGCAGTCTGCATGGCAATCCAATTGTTATTGTCGCTTATATAGCAGCAGCAGCAGAAAATACATTTACTTGCATGAAATTTCAGTGATAAGATAACGCTTGGATGGTAGTAAACTTTTTAGGTGAAATAGCCATTTTATTACTTTGCTATCCAATTCAACAGGGTTCACAGAACTCTTCAAAGCAAAATAAGCATTAATTGGTTGTGTTTATTTAAGAAAGGGGCAGTAGAAATTCTAAATACTTTCGTGCAGCAGTATGCATAGCTATTCAGATCGTAACGTTAACGAATTTTATAGCATGCATAGCAAACTCAAATTCAAGGTTAGAAATATTTTAGCAGCAGCATGCAAGTCAAATTATTATTGTTGCTAATAGAGCAGCGGCAGCAGAAAGTGCTTTAGTTGCATGAAATTTTAATGATAACTCACGGAGGGTAAATTAACTCTTTAAAGTGCAATAGGCATTTATTACTTTGCTTATTCAACAGGGCTTACAGCAGGTTTCGTCCAGCAGCAGATTATGCTTAGCAAATTCTGATTAAATATTACAACTGCAATAGCTTGCGCAGTAAATTCCTACAAAAGCATTGTGAATATCATTAACAGCAACGGCACGTATTTCAACTCAGTACTGAAATGTTAGTGAATATTATCAATAGCAGCAGTAGCAGAAGTTTTGTTGCATTGGCAGTATCGCACAGCATACATTGCCGACAGCTTTACCTGTCGTAACTGGTCTATTGATTTTGTCATGTTGTTCCGCTCGAGTCTGTCGTAGACACCATGTTAGAGTAAAATAGGCATTCGCTTAGCTACTTATATGCCTAATTAATGGAGCTCACAGCAGTTCAGTCCCTTTTTGCAGTAGCAGTAGCTTGCATAGGCATTCAGTCATCGAGGTTTTTCACAGCAGCAGCATGCACAATATTTCTATGTTGCGAATTTTAATTTGGACACAATTAATATAAACAGCAGCAGTATGTACAGTAATTAGATGGCAATGTAGCAATAATATTACAGCATAGCATGCAAAGCAGACACTGCCTTTAAATAAAGTCACTGTAGTGTCTTGCTCAAGACCATCTTGGATTGAGCCATGCATTTAGCTAATGTTCATACAATGCAAACATAATTGTTCTTAATATGCCTTATAAATATTTTAAAATATCAAAATAAGTGAGCAGCAACTTTTGAGGCAGAATTAGTCCTGGGCTTATGACACCACAAATACAGGGTGTACAGTGATTTATTCTTCCGCCAAATATTTTGTTAGCTTATTAATAGGTTAAAGGTAAGTATTTCCATTGCAGTAACGTTGATGAATGTTTGAAAAAAACAGTTTTAATAGTTTAAAACTATTTGCTCAGGCCGCCCGAGCCTGGGTCAGGTGGTTGCTGGGGGTTACTTCATCTATCAGACTGCAGTGTGATTCCTATTTGTTAATGACACACATAGTGCGTGTTTCTACCTAGGTAAGTTTGAGCTATTGGCTCAGACGTGCATAGTTATTTAAGTCGTTAGTTAAATAAACCTAAGAGTACAGCACCCAGGTTCACATTGCTAGCCCAGAAACACATTTAACTCAAGTCACTAGTTTAAGCTATCTAGTCAACTGATCAGGTACACACAGCAATAGTTCACTAGCGTTAAGCCATTCGGCAAAGCTGGCAAAGGCTCACATAGATAGCAAACAAACGG
>JAFVLL020003944.1:0-14525 GCA_021397915.2 Tor tambroides
TTGTTCGTTTCATTTGAAATCCATTGTGGTGGTGTATAGAGCCAAAAATGTTAGAATTGTGTCGATGTCCCATTATTTATGGACCTGACTGTATATTGGACTACTTTGATTTTCATTGTATGGGAAAAATAAATCAAAGTCAAAAAGGTTTGGAATGGCATGAAGGAGAGTAAATGATAACAGAATTTTCATTTGAGTAAAAAAAAAAAAAAACCTTTTTAAATTTATATTGCATTGCCAACCAACAATCAGATGACACCTATAGATGGGCTAAATTTCCAGCACAAAGAATTGTAATATGATGCAAATATCATAAATTCTAAAATCCTCTGCACACTTTTTTGATGACACATCAACTCCTCAGGCCTCACATATCCTTAAAAGCAATGACCCAGGTGTCCATGTTTAATGACAGTTGGACAGGTACATCAATACTCAGCCAAAGCACTGTAATCTCATTTATGAGGCGCAGCCCGAGCTCAGTCAGCATCACTGTGCATGTGCAAGAACGGCAGTCATAAACCACCAGATAGATCTTCTAGAGGTTGTGACTGAACTAAATAATTGTATGGTAATTTATGATGCAAGGAATATGAAGTCGCACACATGAATGTTAAGACTCAGGTTCAATAAAATATGTATTTTGTTGCTCACTTTGTATTCCTGATCCAGCTTCTTTACTTACGGTTAGACAATAAACACGGATCAAGGCTTGCCAGAACCTTGCTTCTACAAGTACATTACAAGACACAATAAAATTGACAACCTTCCACAGAATAGAGGCTGTGAAGATATTATATTTGATTTCTCTATAATACTAATCTTCCAAGCAGGCACTTACAGAGATTCAGTGACTATGTATCAACAAATGATTCAAGACAAATTTGCTAATGAATCATTCTGACCATTTTGTGAACCAGTTCGATCAATTCATGAAAGAACCAATTCATAAGAACAAATGGCTCACAATAAAAATCAACAATCTTACACAGAATAGAGGCTGTGGGTGAAGACATTATATTTGATTTCTCTATAATACTAATCTTCAAAAGCAGACACTTAAAGAGGTCCAGTAATTATATCAATAAACGATTCAAGACAATGAATTGGTTTCACCAATTCATTACAAAAAGAACTAACTCAAAAGAACGATTATCTCACAAACTGAACATCACTATGGCTCTTAAACAAGTTTACCTCTGCACACCATCAATATCTAGCTGATGAAATATTTTCGTAAAAAAAAATAATAATAAAATGTATATTCACTATAGAAATTTCCAGGTCTGCAAACTCAACTCTGATATTTCCAGGTTGTCCATGACTGTGGGAACCCTGGCTCTAATACCTGAAAATTAATAGCAGAAGCAGGCTTTGGAAACATGCCATTCCCATATCTCAGTCAGGCTAAGAGGATCATACTAAACAGCAGGTGTTGATAATATTCACAGATTAATCCACAGATATAACATACACAATTTTATGCAAGTGAACGTCCAACCTGAGGATGGAGTATGATCAGTGTTGATTTTTTCAGATGGCAAATTATAAGCACTGAATTAAAAATAACTATGGTATGTTGGCATTAAGCATACACAAACTGAGCTTTAACCAAAGAACACATGTCCCAGAAACCACATAAATGCATAGAAGGGTTCAAAATGAGCCAAACTGGGTTCAGCATAATAAATAATTGAAGAATTTCTATGCACAAATATTTCAATCAAGTTCATTTGTTCACTTTCCATGCACATATTCAGGAAAAAATAAATAAAATTCAGCTATAACTAATGTGTTTATGTGAGAAATACAAATTTGCCTAGCAGGCTTTGAAGATTATGTAGCTATGATCTTTGCAGACAGGACCAGCACATCTTACACAAGATGGCTTTTGGGCAGATTTTGCATTGCTTCCTTTTGAGGGAACTAGAACAGCACCAGGTGGAAATTTGGACACACCCACTCATTCATTATTATTATTTTCAATTCTCATTCCACAAAGTTATCTACCTACAAAATTGCACAAATGACGCTGTGGGAATTATGTAGTGTCCAAAAAATGTTAATAAATCAAAATACCTTTTCAAGTCACTCTGCACACCCCAGGCTTCCCTCAGCCAATCTCATGAGATGCACAGAGGGATGCTTTTTGAGCAGTATTTAAAGAGTTTACACGCTTGCCACACACGTGTTGGCTGCTTTTTTTGCATGGTACGGCACATATATATTTGTCAAAATATATATAAAAATATTTTATATGTAAAAATATATTTTTTAAAGTATGCTTTAAAATGTCTTTTGGATATTAAACAGTCAGTTGTGTCCAAGTAGTATGAACAAAAATCTTTTATTAAATTGTTATTGTAAATATTCATTTGACAGTTGCAAACAAACAGTGTTTTTTTTTTTGTTACAGTAATACGATAGTTTATTGATATGAAATATTACTGACAATTTTTGACAGTAATTTTCTGAACCTATAATCAAGTGTTACTTTAGTATCATTGAGAAACTATTACGGTTTTTATTATTATTTTGAATTATTTTATGTTTATATTTTCACTTCATTTTAATTCATTAATGTTTAATAATTGAGTAAATGTATTTATTTATTTATTTTTATAAAGGATATGTAGTTTCTTATTCATTTTGATAACCAAGAAATAAGACGATTTTGGTGAGACAATATTTTCGTGAAATATATATGGAATATCAAGAAATGAAATGTTTTTATCAATAAAATTTTCCACCCCGTCTGGTAATGTTAACCCCTTTATGCATTCTAGGGTTAATCCGGATTGCAGGCCAGCCTGTTGTCATTCGGATGGGGGTCTCCGGCACCTCCAATGCGCATCGCTCAAACACCACACATGGCATTACGCATCCCCGAAACGCGCAGAAAATTACCTTGGTCAGCTGTGCAATCTTCTTGCTCATCTTCAGATGGAGGTCCTGCGTGTATTCGAGGGTTAACCCGGACGGGAAGGACGTGCTGGTGGATGTTGAAGTGGAGGTGCTGTTATATTTCCCCGTCGAAGCGCTGCCAGCGAGGTTGTAGTAATGCTGCCAGCCCGCTCCAGTCGCCATCTTCACGATATTATATTACTATGGCTGTAATATACAGACTGTAATGGCAAATGGTAAAGGCAGATGATCCCTCGATCCCGATAAAGCAAAAACTCGAGTGGCAATGAAGGCGTTAATCCACAAGAGTCATTATTTCATCCGGATTAAAATCATTTTATCGTATTGTAGTCTGTTAGAAATAAGCGGAAGCACTGAGATGAGAAGCAGTTCAACCACACATTTCGCTGGTTTCCTTGCTTCTTGTGAACTGACAGCAGATTTATAGAAGGAATACATCAAACGTTTTGGATTCCCGGCAGGTGCGTCGCGTTTAAAAGGCCGACGAGCGCCGCTAGTTTGTGGGAAGCGAGAGCCGGTGCAGGTGCGATCCAGGTTCGAGGCATTTCTGTCGGATCCCGTGCGTGTGTGTCTGTGCGAGCGGTGTTGCTGCACTGAGTCTGTTACCATGGATCATCTCAACAGTTTACATTATGCCAGTGACGTCAGTTCCGTTGGTCACGGTCCCTTTCATCTCCGCCTCCTGTCTCTCCTCCATTCTGCTCTTTTCTTTTGGATGTGATGTAATGCGAAAGTCGTTGAAAAAGTGATTTGGGAAATGTCCCAGTAGGTGGGTTGACAGGACCTAAAAATAAGATATTATTCTATTTTTGGTTCTGATTGTGTTCGCGTTTGAAATTATTTTTACTTTAAGCATATGTAAGCATGTGTAGGCTACTGCGGAAGAATTAAAAAAAAAAAAATCATGAAATTATAATGATAAACAATTGTTAGTTTTTGTGCTATTTAATGCAAAACAACACAACACACGGGCTAGTTGTCACGCTTTAAATCCAGTTAATATTTCTCAAGGTTTATTTTTAAAAGTCATTTTATTTACAGACACAATATATGCTACAGAATAAATACATAAATAAATAAGCAAATAAATAAATAAAAATACAGTTCTTTGAGCACACGTTGAACTTTTGTGACAACATGCCCCAACTGCATATGGTATTTATAAGCTTTTTAGCAAAATGTAAACAGTAAAATTTATGCAACACAAGAAAATATATTTTAAAAAATGCTCAGTTCAACCATATTAATATTTACCAACTAAGAACAACTTATTTTTGAAAACATGTTTATTTTGTGCCATGTTTACAATCTGCTCATGTATTTCTTTAAAATCCAATGTGGACAACAATATCTCTCCTAGTATTATGTGCTGGATATTAAAACGGTCTGTATGCAGCCTTGAGGCATCTGAAATTCATAAGCCAATGATCAAGCTTTGAAAATTCAAATACATGTGGGTCTTTAGTATAACTGTGTTTGAGGACACTTTGCTGTGGTACTGTATAATAATTTGATTTTCTATAAGGATATTTTGTTGCACACAGAAACTAATATTCCAAGCATTTCTCAACATGCATACAGTGGCATGACTGCTGTTTTATTTAAAGGAATAGTTCATTTATTCAGTAGAACATTTACTCACCCTCAGGCCATCCAAGGTAAAGAGGAATTTGTTTTTTCATCAGAACAGATTTGGAGAAATTTTGCATTACATCACTTGCTCATCAGTTGATCCTCTGGAGTGAATGGGTGCCATCAGAATGAGAGTCCAAACAGCTGATAAAAAACAAAAACAATAATCCAATCCACACAACTCCAGTCCATCAATTTATGTCAAGTAAAGCGAAATGTGTGTTTGTAATAAATTGCTTACGGAAAAACAATGTCTGGTCTGAATCAGGAGAGAAATCTGCACAGATCAAGCACAAATATAAACAAATATGTTGGTGGATTTTGATGTGAGAGGACAACAGGAGATGGACCTATTCACTGGAGGAAGCATTTTTAAGGATTATGGACTAATATTTTGGCCGAAAACAATGGTTTAATGTAAAATGCCTTAATGATGGATTGTTTATTACAAGCATGCAGCTTTCACTTCACAAGATTTAACATGGAATGGAGTGGTGTCTATTACTTGTGGATTATTGTGATTTTTTTAAAAAATTTTATGAGCTGTTTGGACTCTCATTCTGACGGCACCCATTCACTGCAGAGGATCCACTGGTGAGCAAGTGAGTTAAAGCTAAATTTCTCCAAATCTGTTCTGATGAAGAAACAAACTGGCCTGAGGGTGAGTAAATTTTCAGCAAATTTTCATTTTTGGGTTAACTATTCCTTTTTATACACACTGTATAACCGATATTGCACAGGAACTGCAAAGCTTGTAGAAATATGAAGGCCGCACAATCTATTTCATAATTCTCTGCCACATTCGCTTCTGGTTATGGCTGAAAAATATGGTCCAAGGAATGAATCACCTGGGAGAGCAGGTACTGTCACAAAAGACAAGTGACAAATAGCCTGCTATTGTTATTCTCTAACTAGCCTTGCATGGCACAGCTCATGGTTGGGGCTCCGTTTCAAGACACATAATACTCCTGCATTGCTTCGGTTGTGTTGTTGGTGTTGATTATGCACATATTGGAGTTAGCTAGTCTCACAGGAGCCAAGATTTTTTTATTTAGAATGCTAAATTAACCCACCTCAGAGGCACAACAAAAGTGTTGCATTTGTAGATAGGCAACTATCATGTGCAAAATCTCTCTAGAAATAAGAAGTTTAAACAAAAAAAAACTTGATTTGATACTCAGTTTTTTTTTACACTTAATCTATGCAAATGTTTGGCAAAAAAAAAAAAAATCAAATGGAAATGCGCTTATAGTCCAGCTTCCTCCAGGGCTCAATTAAATATGACTGACTGCACATCGCTGGCAAAAATGCTGCCTTGCCACACTCTTTTTAGTTCTTCTTTTGCAATGAGTTAGGAACCACACTGAGAAATGCATAATCTAAAAGAAAATGAGAAATGCAAAAGAAATAATACACTGCAAATTAGAACTAGTACACATAGAAAAAAAAATGCTACAGTTCATGAAACACACAGATTATTTGACTGCAAAGTGCTGGATGCAAATATGAATAAAAAATCATTAAAGGAGTTCACATAAATCATAAATACACAGGCCTACACTTTTTTTCTCACAAAATGTCAAACTTTTTTTTTTTTTTTTTGGAATACCATTCAACAATGAATCGTTCACAATAAGACTAGACATGTTCAGCCAGTTCATATCAACATATGAACATACCTTTTGAAAGAAAAAAGCAAGCTGAATTTATGTAATTATAGTGCCTTAGAAATGTTAACATATAAACTAACAAAATTATATTTAAAATGGATACATGAATTCAAATGTTCACAATCTACCAATTCACAATAAAACGTCACAACTCGCTCTCTTGTGCTTCATATAAAATGCAACTGGTGCTATCTTTTATCTCAATTATTGATTTAAATACTATGATATTGTTGCACTTTATGTATTGCAATTATTTTTTATCATTCAGATGCTATCATCGTTTTTATTCATATTTTGAATTTGCATTTACATTTTTAAAATGTTTTAGTCTTAGCCAATTTTATTATTATTATTTTTATTTTTTTTATTTTACTTTTATGAATTTTTTTTTCAGTTTAATTATTTAGGTACATTTTGTTAAACTACATTTTTATTGTAGAAAATTAAACTATTGTGCAAAACTGAATCTAAACTAGTTAAAACTAAAGTTACCACTAAACTAAAATGTTAAACTATCTGAAATAAAATGTTTAGTTTTTTTTTTAAATACTTTATATTATATCAGTTAATGTTTAATGTATTTCAAGTAACATTTTTTTTTTAACGTTTTTTTAAATTATTTTTAGTTTTAGTTAACTAATAACCCTGGTGTGTTGTTGGTATTGTGTACATTGTACATGGTAATGGACCTTTTCTTAACAGAGGCTTTAATATATAGTAGCCTGTTTATTTTATTTTGTAATGATGTGACTAAATACTGGTCTGTTCACAAATAATGACATGATTCTTCCTTTTAAAATGTCTATTTTATCATTCAAATGAGTGTTTAAAGCACAGTCCTTGGTAGAGAGGACATTACATTCAGCTGAGTTGAGTTGCTAGGCAATAGCTTGCTAAAGCTCTTAGCCAGGCCATGAAAGGTTGAAATGCAAGCGGAAAGAGATAAGTAAGACTAGCCTACAACAATTTTTTTGGTGCTTTTCTTCATAGGTTTCTGGAAAAGACATCAGGGTGACCTTTTGAACCCTCAAAGGAACTGTATTATGATTTTCATTGCCTGAAGTCCAGTTCTAAGTGTTCCTGAACAAAAAATGTAAATTTACATTATTTACACAACCTTTCTCTAACCTTTCAGCTCTATGTGTTCCTACCGCCTTTAAGAAAGTTGATTAGGCTCTATTTTTTCATAGTTGGAAAAGCTGAGAAGCTTCTGGAAGCATTAACCTCATCTAGCGTCATCTTCTCCTCCTGCTGCTATGCCACTCATATTCTCATGCTGAGCACCGCGAGGCTCATCAGGCTCCACACTCCTGTGATCTTGCAGAGTGGCTATTTCCATGTCATCTGCAAAGCTGCACCAGAAGAAAATTATACATACAAGTAGCAGATAAGCAGGATTCCTGGAGTCCTGTCAGGGCAGGTTGCCCTTCAGTTAGCACTCAGTGTGGCATGTATTTCTCACACAGGTGGTCTGTGAAGTGGATTTCTGCTTGTAGATGCAGGCACATGCTCAACTCAATGCTCATCAAGGTTTAGTGAAGGACTGAAATGTATTAATAATGGAAACGTTGTTTAAACGTTTACGGTCTTATTATTAAATTCACTAAGCCAGGTTTAGAAGTACTCTAGGATAGATTACAGAAAATGGACTAAAATCAATTTTGATTATCAATATGATCATTACTTTGCTGAAAATCCTGTTGTACAGAATCCACTAAATGCCTTCTGTCATCTAATTGATAGTTTATACTTTTATTATTATTATTATTATTATTATTATTTTATCAAGTAAAAGGCCTTTTAGTATCATTCTAGCAACATCCACTTCAGTTCATTGTGTATATATATATATATATATATATAAAGATTTTTGATTGAGTAAATGACTTTTCTGACTATTATTTCAAACGCCAGGCTTTACAGGGTTAAATTGCTTTTGCTTGTCAACCTTCTGCTTGCACGAAAAACACTCCCTGATGACTTGCAATGATTATTTTCCCATTTCTTTCAACACATGGATTACATTTCTGCACCACTAAACATGCATGAGGTTTATTTGCAATAGGAAATATTAGTGTTCATTGTAAAGTGGCATTTGAATACTTCTGGAATCACATGATATGTTTTGTTGAGCTTTAGGATTTATAAAAGTGAAACAGCAGGGGAAGAGAGAGGGGTTAGTCTCATGAGAGGCTTAAGCTGTATATTTTATAATGCTGATTTAAAGTACACATCCCGTGTGATTTCAGTGCAGTCCATGCACAGCGGGCCGAAGCATTTCTCTTTATACTTGAGTAATGCAATCTCTGTGAGGTTTACCGTACCTTAATGAGGCCAAATGTGGAAAAAGAAATCCAATATCAAGTCCGATTTCAGCTGGAAGCTTGCCATTCTGGAAATACACAGAGATTTTGGATGTGTCAGACAGATAAATGACTGTTGATTTACTATTATTTACACAATAATATGCAAACTGAATAATAAAGTAAGCAAAAAGTAATCTGCTAAAAGGGTAAAGAACTTTAAATCGCTTCACATAGATGCACAGACATGCAGTGGTTGGATTAAGTCATACATATTCATGTTTCATTCGTGCTTGGCGTTCTGTGCACGTGATTTCTCTTGGCACGGCATCAAACAGTGGGGTGATGGGGTGACAGGCACTCTTCTGCTTAAAGGCAAGTGTTGGAGCTTTGCTCTGCATCCCAATGTAACTCTGATGAGTCTCCAGAGACACAAAGCATTAAGTCAGCATCTAAGAACTACAAAATAAGAAGTGAATTTGAAAAATGCAAACTTTATTTTCAAAGAAAGTGTTTTGCCAGTATGTTAAGTTCAAAGGGAGGTTTGTGCTGTTAGAGAAATCTGTTTTTGTTGACCAATTCTGAATGGAATTATAAGGAGACGTTCCTATCATTCTGTACATGCTCACGTTGCTATATGTCTTAATATGTTGGATAAAACATGTAATATTAAGCTTAATATATTGAATAAAACATTATACTCACAATCAAAAATATTTAAAAAAAACTTGAAGTTGCCATTTTTAAGGTAAACAAACTTTCAATACAGTTAATTGAAGTATATATATTTGGCACTGTGCAAATAATTAATAAAAAAAAAATTAAATGTATATATATATATAATTAACAGTAAATAAATAAATTAATTTATATTAAGTAAATAATTAATAACTACTTTATTGTTATTTTTATTTAGTACTATTTACACAATGGCAAGTTTATATATTATTTACTTAAACATATACATGCAATTGTGTAAATAATAATAAAAAAAATAACAAAAAGGTAAAACAATAATAAAATTATATATATATATATATATATATGTGTGTGTGTGTGTGTGTACTGTATACATAATTAATAAAAACATAAAATAATAATAATAATTATTCTTATTATTCATTTTTGTTTTATTATTAGAACATTTTGGTGAAAGTCTGATGTTCCCTTTTACAGAAATGCCTACTTATATTACAGGAATATTAATCCCCCCCCCCCTTTTTTAATTTTTTAAAAAATTTTTTTTTACATGTATAACTGAAATGAGCCTGAAATAATTACTGACATCACTTAAAAACCCAAAACATTACTGAAATGTACCTAGGGGTCTATTGCATTGGAATTAATCCAGCGGATGTTCCTCTGGTTTGTTAAAAATGGTAAAATTATCCAAAAAGCTGATCTGGGCATCTCAGCAATAACAATGATTTTAACCCGCATCAGCTGAAAAGTGGAAAATGACCCTCATTGAGCACCTCTCCCTGAGGCATAGGAGAAATTGCACTATTCATTTCAGTCTCTGCTGAGATCTCACATTGGGCTGACATTAGTCCATTCAATTAGTCCTGTCCTCAAAGAGACATGACCTCCCTCTGGCAGAAGTTTCCATCTTCAGTTTTGCTGTTTTTACAGCTGATTGGAGGCATCGACAAATGCAGATGTGAACTTTTGGGTTAGAGTTTAATTAGTTACATTTATATAATACGGTGCAATTTAAATTATATTAACTATATAATATTTTGAGTAAAATGTTGAATTTTCAAAAATGTCCATTTATAGTATTGCTCATTCCTTTTATAGAAAGGATTTCACATTTTGAAAACAATGAATGGCTTGAATAATCAACCATAAGTAGGCTCCTTCTGTCTAGGAATAGCAGGAACATTAAAGTGTGTTCCCTCTGAAGGTTTAAGGCTATGACTGGCTGAGCATGACCTGAAAAGATTAGAAAAAAAAAAAAAAAAGTCACATTGGCCCTCAGGTGGTGAACTTGTTGACGGGACTGTATGCACAAGCGTTCGGCTGCTTTGGACACGTGTTCGTTCTGGACCACCGTAGGAGATTTACAGTAGAAGAGTGAATGAGTAATCACCAGTTGTAGCATAAACGAAAACAGGGCTGAAATAATGAATAAAAATCTCAGTATTACCATGCTGTATCTCTTATGACCAGTTGTGATTCAATCAGAAAGGCAGGTTCTTTGATTTTTATGACTGTGACATCATATACCATTCAAGTCAGTAAGACTTTTAATACTTTTAATACATTAATTTATTTGTTTGTTATTTGTAACAATATTTCATTATTTGTACACAATATTACAAATATTTCTATACCGTTTTTTTATCTAGATTATATACAAGAAACTGTTACTTTTACTCAGCAAGGATGCATTAAATTGGTCAAGTGACAGTAAAGACAGTTATAATGTTACAAAAGATTATTTGAAATAAATGCTCTTCTTCTGAACTTAATATTCACCAAAGAATCTTGAAAAAAATAATGTATTATGGTTTCTAAAAAATATTAAGCAGCACAACTGATAATAATAGGAAATGTTTCTTAGACTGATTTTTATTAGAATGATTTCTGAAGGATCACATGACACTAATGGCTGCTGAAAATTCAGCTTTGCAATCACAGGAATAAATTACATTTTAATGTATTGTCACGTGTGTGTCTTGTTTCCCCTCCTCGTGTGACCTTATTTGGACTTCCTGTTCCGTTCCTCATTTTTGTTATTATTAGTTAATCTGTTCCCAGCCTTGTTTGATTAATTATCTTGTTTAGTCCTGTTTAAAAGCCCTGTGTTTCCTATTCTCTGTGTCCGGTCTCGATCGTCATTCTGTGTTTCTCTGTTTCTCCTGCCACCTCTGAGTGTGGTTAAAAAAAAAAAAAAAAAAATTGCCTTTAGTTTTGAAGAAGTTCCTTGTCTACTCGATCCTTGCTCCCTACGTGTACGTGACACACACACACACACACACATATATATATATATATATATATGTGTATATGTTTTAAATTTAAATATTTCACATGATTTTTTTTTTTTTTTGATAAAATAAAATACCTTTAGAACAAGCACAAAAAGGTTCTTTCAAAAACATTTTAAAAACCGCTCTAAAAAAGCTTTTGAGTGGTGAATGTGAAAAAAATCATCACTATAATCATCACTATAGTTCATAACTATTTAAGAACTGAAGACATTCATTGACATTGTTTTTTCCAATGATCATTTTATTACAGCACATAATGTAAAGAGCAATGTTTAAAATCCTCTTTTTTTTAGCATAATAATTGGTAGACAGGTGAGTAAACAGTCATTTGCTGTTGACCAAGACATATTAGCATGGATTAGCATTTACAGTACAAATGTGATGTGACTACCTTCAAGATATGACCATACAGTTTTTTTTTCCTATTTAGCACTGTACAATTCATCACCCAGGTAAGGTCAGATAAGCCCAAACTCATGTTTATACCAGGTGTAAACAGCATCAGTGATAAAGCGCTGTGTAAGGTCCTTGTAAACTGCAATATGCCAAGCCCAGCAGATAAAAACGCCACCTTCATAACTGATTCAGACTGAACAGCCCTCAAGATGGCCATGAACACTGTCTCTAAAAGGAATGATTACAGAAACTCCTTATTAGCATAAAACAAGATCTCAAGCTAGGAGTCATGAAGAACATAGAAAAACATTACAGGAGGAAACAATCTGTTGGGTTTTGTTTTACTCAGGATGCTTTGCAGGATGAACCCTATGGCCTTTAGCAGGGCTCTTTGGCTGTAAGGTGCCGAGTAATAACAGAGATAATAATGGAGAGTGTGAGGCACTGACCGATCATAATTGGGATTCTGGGACTAGGAAGTGATTAATGTGGTTTGAGGAATGTTTTATCAGAGGCAGAGGACAAATTTAAGGGCGCTCTCTCTTTGTAATGGCTGGAAAATAAGAAAGTTATTTAAGTGCGTTAGGTGCTCAGTAGTTTAAGTGCTTTTCTGTGTGGCTGTTAGGGTGTTCTGGATGGTTGCCAGGTGACTTTTCCTAGGTGACGGTTGCTAGGTGACTTTGAAATAATAATTACTTAAATTTATATTATGAAAATTTTGTTCAGAGATATATATATATATATATATATATATATAGACATAGATACTAACTACTGAAATAAGTTTTTCACCATATATTTTTTTTCAGTGGTTATTTCAGTAGTTAGTATTTCAGTAAAATTACAATTACTAAAACTAACAACTGAAATAAGTTTTTCACCATATATTTTTCTTCAGTAGTTATTTCACTAGTTAGTATTTCAGTAAAATTACAATTACTAAAAATTTAACTAAATTAAAGCTAAGTTTAAATGTTAAAATAAAATAACTGCAATAAATTTCATTAAATGCATTACATAACATTAACTAACAATAAGTAGTTTTGATACAATAAGTACATTTGATACCATATTTATTATTTATCAAAAATGTTAAATATAATAATAATAAACTTAATACATAAACTTAATAATAAATACTAAACTAAAAATACAACTTATTGTTAGCTCATGTCCATTGAATAATATTAATTAACATTAATTAAAATTAATTAATTTCACTTGATTTTTGCAATTTATTAATCAAAGATCAAACAATGCTTTAGAAATATTTGCCATTGTTAGTTCATGTTAACTAATGCAGCTAACTAATATTAACCAACAGAACTTCATTGTAAAGTGATACCAGAAAAAAAGGCCATAATAAAATTGCAAAAATGAAAACTAAAAATATAAAAAAGATTTCAAAATAATAATAAACTTGATATAATATAATATAATATAATATCATCTTCCAGGTGAATATTATGGGTTTGATCGTTTAGAAAATTAATGGCATAATTTGACGTATCAAGTTAAACAACAAATTATGCACCAAATTTTAATATTCAGGGTTAGGGATTTGTTTAAATCACTAATGCCACAATAATAATTATCGCCTTAGCAAACTCCATTAACGATTCAAAAGTAACACTAATTTGTCTTTTTATAATGGACAAATAATGAATGATTCTCTAAATAGCTGAGCTAATCAAGCACTGAATTTTAACACAGGCGTCTGAAAAGCTTTCACAGGTTTCAATTGACAAACACAATAAACAAAGCCTTCATTAGAACAAAGCCAGGAATAAATTGCTATTGCATATAGAATATTATCAGGCAAACCCATTTAAAAGGCTGTAACACAAGGGCAAATAACAACAACCATCCTGCACACGAATGCAAACAGAACCACAGCTCTTGTACCTACGTACATTTCTCTATTTATAGCAACCCGTGCAGCTGTTCTGCAAATGTGACATACAGTAGATTGCAAATGAAGCATGAGAAAGATGCTTAATTCAAAGATGAGCTTTGGATTAAAGCCTGAGTAGGTATATTACATGGTTTCTCTCCCCCTCCTGCCCTTACTCACATCTGCCCTCTGTCAGACTCCAAATTACTCGAGTCAGCTGATTAACCAGATGAAATGTAAATGACAGCTCTACCACAATCCCAAATCATGACTGGAAATCCATTTTAATTCCAAAGCAATCTGTGCAACTGTTGCTGCAGCTGTTTGCATGTTTTCTGGTTGGAGTTGTGCAATAATCAATGATAATCTAAGCAATAATTCACCATTTAACTGTACTAGAATAGTGACTGTGAAGATCATAGCCAGAGGATATTTATAAAAGTCATATAAAAGCCATTTTACAAGAAAATACTATACTATGTTCTATTTCATACTATGTACTTTTTTATTACTATTTTAACACTATTTTTCTTTTAAATTTCATGTTTAATTCGATGTGTTACTTTACGTTTCTTTGTGAAATTTACAAGTACAAATTGTTTCTACACCAAATGCTTTTCAGTGTAATATGTTTTTTTTTTTTTTTTTTTTTAGATATAATTCAATATAGCCAACCACAAAATGGGATACTATTTATAGATGCTGGACT
>JAFVLL020003946.1:0-14864 GCA_021397915.2 Tor tambroides
GCATCATTACTCCAGTCTTCAGTGTCACATGATCTTCAGAAATCATTCTAATATACTGATTTGCTGCTCAAGAAACATTTCTGATTATTAGCAATATTAAAAACAGTTGTGCTGCACAATATTTTTGTGGAAACGATGCATTTAATTTTTCAGGATTCACAGATGAATAGAAAGTTCATAAGAACAGCATTTATTTGAAATAGAAATCTTTTGTAACATTAGAAATGTCTTTACTGCCACTTTTGATGAATTTAATGTGCCCTTGTGAAATAAAATTAATTTATTAAAATAAATGTATAATTTCATTTAATAATATACTGCATATTTATATTTTTATTTATATTTAATATTAATTTAATTATATATTATACACTGAAATATTTCACAATTAAAATATTAAAATTACATTAATTTAATATATATGCAAATACATTTACATTTATATAATTTAGCTAATAATTGTTAATAATTAAATTATATGGTTTTAACTTCCTTTGTGCAATTGAATCCAATCACCACCTGGATTTACCAACAAACAGAATATGAAGAATACGACTATGATGAACAATATAAGATTGACTTACAAACACAAAACGCTGGCGTTAATTAAAACACTGACAATAGAAGTAAATAATGCATAAAAATGAATAAATGATGTTTTCATGCGCACTGATGGACTTCTGCGGTTTCCACAGATGATGTCGAGACATTAAGCGACTGTCTAGAGCCGGAGAACGGATGACGACCGGACAAATCCACATACAAGCAGCTCTATTTCATTATTCACAGGGCTGTCATTAGATCGACAGCGTCTTTCTCTGGGTCTGCTGTTTGTGTGTTTTGTTCAGTTAAAATGTTGATTTGCCTGTCAGAGTTTTATTTATCGGCGGATGAAAGCTTCATTATGTTGAACGTGCATCACGACTTCATCATCAAAGCCATGGTACCGTCTTCTCTGGCGGGTTTTCCTGCGGGCTAAATGAAATTAGTGGGGTGCTGAGTAGTTTTGTGGCTGTATTTTCTCTGCGGTCCGTCAGAAGTGCTTTGCTGCCTGATTAGCTCTTCCGTCCCTCTCAGCCGAAGGCAGCACTGCGAGCGATGCCACAGCCGAAACACCTGGACCCGCGCTTCCCTCTGAGAGACGAGCACTCGCGCCAGAGCACAGCTGTTACAGACCTCTCCACACACACACACACACACACAAACACTCACTCACATACACTCTCTCTCACACACACACTCTCTCTCACACACACACACACACATACACACAAACACTCACTCACACACACATACTCTCACTCACACACACACACTCTCACTCACACACACACACACACTCTCACTCACATACACACACTCTCACTCACACATACACACTCAGTCACTCACACACACACACACACTCACTCACCTCACACACACTCTCACTCACACACACACACACACACACTCTCTCTCACTCTCACACACACACACACTCACCTCACACACACTCAAACTCAAACACACACACACTCAGTCACTCACTCACACACACACACCTCACACACACTCACACTCTCACTCACACTCACACACACACACACACTCACTCTCTCTCTCTCACACACACACTCACTCACTCACACACACACACAGTGGCTACTACACACTCCTAGTATGAAACTCATCTGAATCATCTCAGACTCGTTCCAGATTCTCTCACAGGTGAGTCTAGTTTCAGACAGGAGGAACATAGCAGATCTGATGCTTCTTTCGTGTATATGATGCATATTTCGCCCCTAAAAAAGTACATATATTTTTTAATTTATTGAACAACATGCTTTTCTTCATCTTCAGTAAGTCACTTTGGATAGTGTCTTCTGAATGCATAAATGTAAAATACTAAAATAACCAAGACTTTAAATATTGTTAATTACGCGTTAATCAGAAAAAATTAATCGCATGCGTTAACGCGCTAATTTTGACACCACTAATATATATATATATATATACACACACACACACACACATACACATATATATAGTAGGATTTTGATAGCGGTGTCATATAACAAATATATATTAAAAATATATAGTATGTATAATCTACAGTTATCATGGTACTTTCTTGTAGTTCAAAAGAGCTATTTTAATGTCACTGAGATACTATTATAATTTTTATCAATATTTTGAATTAGTTATTTAATACGTTTATACTACATACAATAGTAAAATAGCTTCAAAGGCTTAAATTATTAAAAGCCATGATAAATTACTATAAACTGTATCTGCTATAACTATTTATTTAAATGTTTTTAAATTTTTTATTATTTATCATCTATCATCTATTTATTTATTTACATTTTATTTTTATTTGTTTATTTTTATTTTATTTTTATATTAAAGGTGGAAAATATGATGGTTACCAAAAAAAAAACAAAAAAAAACACATAACTACAGAATTTTTGTGGAAACTACAGTTACCATAGTATTTTCCCATAGCTCAATAGAGCCAGTGTTATTTTAGTATAATTAAGATACCATTATAGTTTTCATTAATAATCTTAGTTTTTATTTTTCTACATAATGCTTTATAATGCGTTTAATGCACATTGGGTAAAAAACCAAATGCATTAAAAAAAAAAAAATGTATATATAATAATAATAATATTAATCTAATTCATATCATACCAATATATCCTTTATTCATATTCGTTTGCATACTACAATCAGGCCTTTTCCTTTGGCAGTGTAACTGTACATTCACACACAGTGAGACAGACAGATACAGACAGAGCATGTGTCTTCGGCCCAGTCTGCAGATGTCGGGACAGCAGATGCAGCAAATACAGTGTCTGTCTACAGCTGTACAGCCTCGCCCTGTGGGACCCGTCTGCGCACACACACACACACACACACTGAGAGAGAGAGAGTGTACCTGGTGCTGTCTGGGCTCAACCTGCGCTCACACACAGGTTCTGCCGTCTGGTGGGCCACAGGTGAAAGAGAGCCCAGCATTTACCTCCTCCATGAATCTTTCATCCGTTTGTCTGCTTCGGGAGGCCTTAGCACTTCTCATTTATCCGTTTCCGGCACTTCCGACGCAGGAGCTGGAAGACAAAGAGAGGAAAGCGGCAGATTACAGAAGAGAAAACGATGTTTGGTGTGAAGGAGAAGCTGATTCGCAGAACGTGCTCCACTTTTACAGCACAACAGATGGTGAAGTTCTCAGAAGGCCAGAGGTTGAACGGCACAGATCTGACAAACATTCACATGCACACCAACACAGACAGAATAAAACGCTTTTTATTTATTCATTCGCTTTTTATGTTATATCTGGAGACGTCCTCATTTGAAAAAGAAAAGGGGATCATAAATTAAAGAATGTTTCTTGAAATTCTAAAAATGCTTTCGGGTTTGTAGTCATTATAATTAGCATTAAAACACCACAAGTCTGTGGTTTATCATGGTTTAGACAGTAAATGTGTGAGTGTGTGTTTATACTAGAACATATTATATTTGCAAATATTTGCATATTTAAACCTAACATTTTATAAAACTTGTAATACAAAAAAATGTTTGCGATTATCAATGTAATCAATCAACTAGTTAAGGCAATTAATTTTTTTACCCTATTCACCTGCAGTGTCTCGCCTTAAACTAAAATGAGCAATGTTTCTATGGCAAGTAGCTAAAATAAAATAAGTTGTTTTAATATTTTATTTTAGTTCATGTTTATTTTAAGTAAAAAAAGGTTTTTATGGTTTTAGTTATTTTAGTACATCAAGTTAAACTAAATTTTTTCCAAATTTTTTAAAATTGTTTCATTGTCAAGTAGCTGAAATAAAGTAAAATATAAAGATTAATTTCAAAACAGTGTTGATTGTCCAGATTTTAAAGTTTTAGTTATTTTACATTACAACAAATGTAATTGTTAGATTTCTGTCATTTTTTTTTTGTCTTTTAAATATATATATATATATATATAGTTTTTATTCAATTTTAATTCAGTATTATTTTAGTACAAGTTAAACTAAATGAAAATAAGAAACTCCTTGGCTACTAGCTGAAATATAGCTTCTTTTTTTTTAAATAATATTTTACTTTATTTAAAACCAGTTTGCTAATATTATTTTATATGTTCAGCTTTAATTTTAATTTCTTTTAAAGCCTTAGTTTTTTTTTCTTTCCATTTTCATGTTTTATATGCATGCATAGATTTTTTTTTTTTTTTTTGCTTTTAGTTAATTATTTTGGTACAAGTTAAACTAAATAAAATAAGTTTACATTTTTTAAAACCTTAAATAACTTTTTTTTGTGTGTGGTTTTAGTTTAATAACCCATTTTTGAATAGAAAGATCAGATTATGTTTATTTAGCCCTGCAAAAAAGTGGTCAAGGTCCCAAAAACCCAAACACAGAAATAACATATTAGTAACGTTAACTAATTAACCCTAGTAAACCGCCAAACCAGGCAGCCAGGCAGAACCAAATCCTCCCTGACCTGGAAAAGCTGAATATACTGGAATCACACACACACACACACACACACACACACACACACACACACAAACAGCCTGAACAACATCCATCTGCTCCAGGAGAAACTGCTCTGGGGGAGAGAGAATGACTGAGGGGGGGAGGGGGGGGGGGGGGGGGGGGAGAAACCTAGTACACAGACAGTTTTCATAGCTCCAGTTCTCCAGTCCGAGTTTCTCTTCAATAAAGCGATTCGGGTTTTATTGGTAAACGTGTTTGTGGTCAGTAAGGACCCGAGGAGCATCGTTTGGCGCCTGAGGCCACGCTCCAACCAGATCAACACTGATTGGTTTTTCCATGGCGATGGAATGCCGAGCAGCCAATAGGAGCGCGGGGTTTTGGATCCGCTCTGAGGCGGCACCAGAAGGCTCTAGAAGCTTTAGGAGGGATTCAGACCATTAATTGAATATTAATGCAACCTCAGCACTGACACTGGTGTGATTAGACTAATTGATCAGCTCGCCGTGCCAAGATGTCAGCCGCCCGCCCGCATCCCACAATCCTTCATTTCCAGGGCCTTTTCATATTTGCATGATTTCCTCTCATCTCACAGATGCTTGTTTAAATATTTGTGCACCTGATGTTATTCAAAAATAATGAGACGACTATTACGGGAAACACTGGTTCGCGGTGAACTCGGCAGTTCTCCGTGTGAAGAGGAACGGCGGCTCTTTTAACAGATAATGATGACGGACCTTCATATGTTTGCTCTGAGGAACAATAGGGTGAACCTCACGAAAAAAAAAAAAAACGACAAGTCCACGTCACATTTCACCCTCAAAAGTTGAGATTTATTTGCAGTATGGTCATGAAAACTGGGGATAAGACTCACTCAAGAAGTATTTCACCCAAATTGTATAAATGTGCAAATCAAAATGTATAAAGTTTTTTTTTTCTTCCAAAACAACAACAGTTCAAGATGTCCCAAAAAGACAAAAATAAAATAAATAAATAAATAAATAAATAAATATATACACAATTTATATATATGTTTTTTTTCCAAAAGAATAAATAGAAATTAGTAAATGTATTTAAATAAAATTTATATTATTTTAATAAATAATATATAGTAATGTATATATAATATACAAGTCATTTATACAATATACAAGTGCTTTTGGTGTTTTTATGCAATTTTTTGATGTATTATCACCATGAAATAGTTGTTAATTGATGCATCAAAACAGTACCATATAATATAAATATAAAAAATTAAATTAAATTAAAATATGAAGAAATAAATAAATATTCCTTTCAGAGTAAAACAAGTCAAATTATTTATATAGGCTAGCAGTTTGATCATACACATTGTTTCAAAGCAGCTTTGATGAAAACAGATGTTAATGTATATATCTTCTTATTTTCATGCCTTATAGTTGCATGCATCAGATTAGAGCTATAGTTTAATCAAGCATTTGCAATTTGCCATATAACTGACTTGACAAATAATTCCAAAAAACAACTATCAGTGATGATTAAAATCAATATATTAACTCAACTACAGTATTTAAGCATGTTTCATATCCTAATATTCTCATTTTTGTAATGCTACTAAACATTTTACTTTTGCAAAAGTTTATCCCAAAAGTTTATCCCAATCCCATTATCCTTGATGGTTTGGATAAAAAAAAATAAATAAATAAATAAAAAATTTAAATTATTTTATTATTTCAGTTCAGCATAAACTGAAGGAAGTATGATAAACAACCATTATTATTAATACGTTACAACTTTTTTACAAATTGTAAATAAAGTCATTATTTGGCAAAATAGTTTTAAAAATACTTTTTTTTTTAATGAAATCATTTTTTGTGCCTAATTATCATGAAATGCAAAAAATCTAAAAAGAAAAGGAAATAATTTCTCATTTCCTTCATGTGATTTTAAGGTGAAATGACAGGTTTGTGAACGTTCAGTAACAAAAATGATGCCATAAAGCATGAAATTCAGGACAGTTCGTTGTTTCATGGGGTCACGGAATAATCCGGCTAAAATAAGCTACAGCACGACGCATACACATCAATGTGAAGCTCATCGACTTCACAACAGGGATGAGGAGTGTGTCCTGATGAAACACACACACACAGAGCTCTGCTTAAAGAGAATTCTAGAAGACCTACAGGAAACAGACGCCATTTGGCATTTATGTAAATCTGCGAACAAAATGGCTGCCTGCCAATTCCTGTCAGTTTGAACAAAGCTGGCCTGGCTGGCAGCGAGCGAGCGTTAAGGTGGAGCGGATCCGCCGTGAGACGCCAAAGAGGACCGACTCCGCCGTTCCACCTTAAACGCGCCGGCTGAAGTCTAAATTGGGGATCCATGAAGTTGTGATCCATTGTGTTGTTCGGGCTGCGTCTCTAACGCCGCTCGCTGTCTGCCGGCCGCTGCTATAGGCCGCCGAGTTGTCATAGCAGCCATTGAGACGGTGCCAAAACGGAGTCTCGTTAAGACCGGAGCTCTTCGTTATTCATGCTTTCCATTGAGTTCCTTAATTGAGAATGTGACAGGAAGACATCGGCGTTAGTCCTGACAGCAAAAATAGAGCGTTTGGATGCCTCGCTGTGGAAATATCTGAACTTTATTCGTCTGAGTGACGGGATCGAACCTCTAACACGAAGTATTAGACTAGTACAGACATGAATGATTGTTCTGGACAACCAAGCAACTGCATAGCAACACGGCAAACACCAATAATAGCTTACAAGCCTGCAAAGAACTACTCAGCACACCTTAAAAACTGCATAGCAACACCCTGGCAACTACAAATCAGCCTGCAAACAAATATTCCAAACACCATAGAAACTGCATAGCAACACCCTGGCAACCTGCAAACAACTATTCTGAACCCCTTAAATGCATAATAACGCCCTTGCAACCATCAATTACATCCTAGAAACCTGCAAACAATTATTCAGAACATGTTAGAAACTGTATAACAACACCTTGGCAACCACAAATAACACCCTAGAAACCTGCAAACAACTATTCAGAAAACCTTACAAACTGCATAGTAACACCCTGACAACCATCAATCAACTACTCGAAACACCCTAGCAACCAGCTACCAACTATTCTGAACACCTTACATGCATAACAACGCCCTGCATCCGCCAATAACACCCTAGCAACCTGCAAACAGCTGTTCAGAAGACCTTAGAAACTGTCTAGCGATGCCCTGACAACCAAACATAACACCCCAGAAACCTGCTACCAACTATTCTGAACACATTAAATGCATAGCAACGCCCTGGCATCCACCACTGACACCCTAGTAACATGCAAATGACTAGTCGGAACACCATAGAAATTGCCTAGCAACATCTTGGCAACCACCCACAACTCTCCAGAAACCTGTGAAAAATGACTTGCACCTTAGAAACTTCAAAAAAACGTAGAAACTCCCTAGGATCCTGTAAACAACGATTTAGAACATACTGGAAACTGCATAGCAATGCCCTGGCAACCACTAATCAACCTGCAAACAACTAGACAGCACACCTTATAAACTGCATAGCAACACCCTGGCAACCACCCACAACTCTCTAGAAACCTGTTAAAAATTACTAGTACCTTCGAAACTGCATGGCAACACCCTAGCAACCTACAAACAGCTATTCAGAACACCTTAGACCCTAGCGACCCACTAACAACTACTCAGCACACATTAGAAACTATTTAATGTCCGTCTTGATCTTCAAAGCGACATCTATCGGTTTGTTTTTTTCTGTAAAATGTTTTGATTGATCTTCCATTACAAAAAATAAATTACAGTCAGACATTTAAAGCTATCTGAATCCTTTGTTGGGTTTATTGTCTGCAAAGAAAGGAGTTTTAGTGGAAAAGTAGGGAATGATGAACTCCACAAAGCTTTAATAAAGCCTGGGAACCTCCAGCCCAAACGTTCATTAACGCCGCGCTGATGAATGACCAGCACCTGATAGTCAGAGATACTGAAAGCGCTCTATTAATTACTGTGATTATGGTGCACTAAGAAAACAGCGTTTGTGCTTTAAAAGCTGGAGTTTAAATAATGCACGCGACTGGAGAGGCCAGTTCATCTTCAGGAAGATAAGTGTTCGCTACTTTCCACAAATAAAGAAAATATTCATTATCTGGAGTAAGATTAATTGATATCATTGTGCAGCACGTACTGTAGATCAGCAATGGTTATAATGCATTATAACACTTATATATTCATGCTTATAGCACTAAAGAGCATAATGTATTATTTCAGGAAACACATTAAAAATTGGTATTTATGACATGTCATAATGCATTATAATATATAACCGTGGAGCCAAAAATAGGTACATGTAATAACAGTTATAATGCATTATAATACTTATATGCATTTTATGAAACAAATAAATGGGTGTATATGATGTTACAATGCAATACACTATAGATAAAAATAGATACATGTAATAACAGTAATAATGCATTATAATACTTTCATATACATGCTTATAATGATAGAGTATAATGCATTACAATTCACTATGATGAAACACATTAAAAATGCTATTTGTTGTGTTATAACGCATTATACGGTTTAAAAGATGTAGCCTTTCATTATAATGCATTAAAATGGGTATTTGTTATAATGCATTTTACATAAAGGTGTATTCAAAAACATGTTATGTAAGGAATAATTGACGACAGGCCGTTGAATTATAAGAAAAATAATGCACACCCAAGATGATTACACCTCGGGTGTGCATTATTTTTCTAATAATTCAACGGCCCAGAGTCAATTATTCCGCTTATACTACGGTGGCCACACCTCAAGACATTGATCAGATTATATATATATGAGGTATTTGTCCGTTTTTTTGTACTTAAAACGCTATTGTGAGTAAGATTAATTTCTTCCGCATCTCATCCAGCGCCTCCGTTGCTAATTCCAAAACATCATTTTAGACCTAGTAACGAGGCTTGAACCGTTGATAGCAGATTAATGCAGTTAATAACTATGTTATTAGAGAGAGAGAGCGCGAGAGAGAGAGATTTAAGCGTGTAAGCCAACTCTGTGAGTCTCTCAAAAGTGTTCGGCAGCAGCATCTCTACTAACAGTCATGTTGCTTTTTAGTTGCTAAACTATTTCACTGATTTAAAAAAAAAAAAAAAAAAAAAAAATCGCCAGAGTAGTGCTAATAATATTAGCACGTGTATGTTTCTGTACTGTTAGTTATGTGTGTGCGTTTGTAAGGGAGAGAGAGCGGGAGATATAGAGTTTTACATACATGAAATGTAATTTTGTGGCATGGAAACATGGAAATGATGTGGCGTTTTCATCATATTGCTTACTATATTTATTTGTCTGGCCAGTGTTGTTGTGGGTTTTTAGGTGCTTTTGCTGTTGTAAGACCTTTGAAATAACTGAAATCATTTGGCGAAGTGATACGGAACTGTAATGCGGTCGAGATCTGCCTGGAACTACGTTCGCCGTGCGTTTCCCTGAAAATAATTGCACACTTCAGAACGTTCGTCAGCCAATCAGATTCAAGCATTCAACGGCATCGTAGTATAAAACAATTATAATGCATTATAATATTATAATATTCATGGTTATAGAGCTAAAGAGTATCATGCATTATAACGCATATCATAAAACAATATAAAAAAAGGCATTTATGACACTGTAATGCATTATACTATATAAAGTTGTAGCTAAAAACAGGTACATGTAATAATGCATTATAATACTTATATATTCATGGTTAAAGAGTATAATGCATTACCTGAAGTAAAAAAATTGTGTATTCATGATATGTTCTAATGCATTATACTATATAAAGGTGTAACCAAGTTATAACAGTTATAATGCTTACATATTCATGATTATAGTGCTAAAGAGGATAATGCATTATAACGTTGCACTGTAACATTATTTCATGAAAAAAAGTGCATTTATAACGATATAATGCATTATACTATGTAAAGGTGTAGTCAAAAATAAGTACATGTAATAACAGTTATAATGCATTATAATACTTAAATATCTATAGTTATAGAGTTAGAGTATAACGAATCAAAATGCATTGCATAAAGCACTTTATAAAGCACATTAAAAATGGTATTTATGCATTATAATGCATTTTAAGAAATAAAAAATAGGTTTTTAATGTTACAATGCATTATACTCTATGTGTAGCCAAAGATAGATACCTTAAATGCACTAATGCATTATAATGAAACACATTAAATATGCTATTTATGATATGTTATAACGCATTATAAAGGTGTAGCCAAAAATAGGCACGTTATAATGTTTTATAACTGTGTTTACAATGATTTAAGAAAACACAAGCCTGATTATAAAGTGTATTACAGGGCATTATAAAAATGCATTTATATTATAATGCATTATATACACACAGGCTGTAGATAAATTACTGCCACACACACACACACACACACACACACTGTGTGAAGATTTTTAGCTGCAGCACTCGGGAGGAAACGAGTCCTCTCTGAAATGCAGGGGAAAAACGAGGTAATTAGTAATTTTGGGAGTCTATTAATTTTGCAAAGTTTCCCAGCCACAGCACACAGAGCACAGAGACACTATTTGCTTACCTTGTCATTATGCAAAAATATATTAGCTAATTATTTTGAATAATGCAATTAAGATATGCATATTTAGCATAAATCTCACAATGGAAGTGTAGGAGTCAGCAGACGAGGGCACATGGGTGCCACCCAACACAGCATGGCACGAGTCCCTGCGGTACACAGACAGAGAGAGAGAACGAGGAGAGAAATACAATGAGAAAAGACAAGATGAGAAGAGAAGAGACCAGATGAGACATAAGACGAGAAGAGCTCTCGAGCCACAGCAGAGATCAGATCTGTAGTTACCAAGAATTGAGGGGGAAAGAATGAAATGCAAACGTGTGTATCCACACACACACACACACACACTCACAGGTGTGAAGCTCACGGTCCCAGCGGTGGGTTTGTTCCTCATACAGTCTCTGAATCTGGCAGACTGTTGTAGCATCATCTCTGCAGCTGTCTACAACATGAAAAACAGGCAGACAGATGCTTCATTCAATGCACTGTGTGCTTTAAGTGAAAACAGAGACTGTATATGGCAGAATACAGAATACTGCTAATACAATGAATGGAAGAAACAGGAACGCCCAAATATGGCAGCCCTAGAATAGTAAGCCCCGCCTTTCAAATAAAAGAGCCAATCAGCAGTCACCACCAGCCTCTGCTCTACACTGCACATGCACATTAATTTAGTATTGCTGATATACTTTTATAGTTTTAATTACTTGAAATTTTACTTGACTTTTTGATTTTAGTTTTAGTAATTTTGTTGTTTTGGTCATTTTTGCCAGTATAGTTTGTATTCTTTTTTAGTTCTAGTTATTTTAGTACTTACAGTAGTAAGTTAAACTAAAAACTGAGAAATGAGCTGAAACGTATATTTTTTTGTGCTGTCAAACGAATAATCGCACCCAAAACAAAAGTTTTTCCTTTACATAATATGCGTGTTAGCGTACTGTGTATATTTATTATCTATATATAAATACACATGCATATATTTAAGAAAAATATGTTAAATATATTTATACACAATATAAATTATATGAGCATAAACATGTAAATATTTTCAAAATATATACTATGTGTGTATTTATATATACATAATACAGATACAACAGTTCACACGCATATATTATGCAAAGAAAAACTTTTATTTTGGATGCAATTAATCACGATTAATCATTTGACAGCACTATTTGTTAAATATATATAACAAGTTTTTACATTTTTTAAAAGTTTTTATTTCAAGTCTTTATTTCAAGTTTTTCTAAAGCAATTTTTTTATGGTTTTAGTTGATAACCCTGACTGGACCAAGCTGAAATCCTTTTTTTTTTTTTTTTTTGAGATTTGTTTCTGATATGTGTTACTGAAAAAGAGTTTCTCAGGTACATTTTGAAATTTCAATATTCTGACATTCAATTAAATAGTATGACTGAAAATTACTGCCTAAGTTCGTCCCCAACTTGCCTTGAAAGATCACTTTTTCTGCAGTTGGATCCATCACATTCTTCACGTAAATGTCTCTCTGCAAAAATCAATAAGAGAAATGATAAAAATTTACATTTATGCATTTGGCATAATTTTATCCAAGGCAAACTGCATTGTATTCAGTGTGCAAATGAACATTTTATCACCTATAATTCTAAAACCAAATGTTATCAATAAAACAGTTCCAATCCAGTTAAAAAGACTATTTTACCCAATATTTATTTGCACCCAAATCACCCACTAAAGAGGTTTATTTCCACTTCCACAGGATCTTCACTTAGAAGGCTGCTGTCTATGTAGTGTTTGAAACAGCTGAAGGGAAATATAAAGCAACACAATGGCTGAGATGTGACATCAATCCATAATCATAAGGCTGCAAAAACTCAATCTCCCAAATAATCTAGAGACTCTAGATTGATTCTGACTCTTTATTTGAAAGGTCAGTGAGGTCAGGGCTAAACGACAACCTCGAGCTGCAGAGAGAGAGAGACGTCCGTTCACACATACACACAATGAGAGCAGAGACATCAGCGAGCACAGAAAACATGAGTGAGAACAGAAGAGTGTTTCTGCATGGCCTACAGCCTTGAAACAGCGAGAAAGAGACACAGAGACAGACAGACAGACAGAGAGAGACGGCTGTGGGTCTCAGCTGGCATTACACTGCATTGAGTTCCTGAATTATGTTTGCAGCCCATCACCACACACACACACACACACACCTCAGACTTTCATTAACTTTATATAACCTCACATATTATATGTAGAAGTAGAAAGATCCTGGTTCTGTATATTGATTTTAGGTCTTGCTGCATTCTAATTAGCTGTTAAACGCAGCATAAAATATTGTGCATGTGCAGACAGACAGACAACTAGAGTTAAACTGCTGTCATTTAAAACCTATGGGTACGTTTTCTGAATATATTCTATAGAAGAATTTGTCATCATATACCAAGTTGTTTCTTTTTTTTCACACCATAAAGCTCTCGACTGTACAGAATTCAGTTTCCCAAACATGTTTTTAACTATTCTGTACAAGTATCCTCTAAGATTTCACATTACGCTAAACCTTCTATAAAAAAATATCATAATATTAACAATTAATAAATTGAAATTATATACAAAAATATATTAAATAAACATATGCATTAATGTAGTTTAAACTACAGCACTGCACTAACAAGCATGTCAAATGTTAAAAAAAAAAAAAAAGTATATTTCATAAATTTTACACACACAATTTAATATATTTTATTATAAATATTATATAAAATAAACATTAAAGAAAAATAATGTTATAATATTAAATAATTTTATAATAAAGATTATAATACAGTATATATTTTTAAAAATATATATTGATTAGTGCTGTCAAACAATTAATCGCATCCAAAACAAACATTTTTGTTTACATAATAAATGTGCATGTACTGTGAATGTTTATTATGTATATATATATATATATATAAACACACATAGCATATATTTTGAAAACATTTACATGCATATATTTATATTCATATAATTTATATTAAATATAAATATTTAATATATAAACATAACATTTTTCTTAAATATACACATGCATGTGTCTGTATTTTTATATACATAATAAATATACACAGTAAACACACATTATGTAAACAAACTTTTATTTTGGATGCCCTCAAGGAACTTATGTGCCGTCTAGAAGCTTGTGTTCTGCAGGTGAACATCGCTTTGTTCATCCCAAAGAGGCACAAAATCACTTTCGCAGACTTTTCAATTAACTGTTCCCTCCTGATGGAATGACCTGCCCAGCTGGGTCCTTAGCCATCTTCAAGAATCGGCTAAAAACACATCTCTTCCATCTTTATTTGACCCTCTAACTCTAGCACTCTCTATTCTTATTCTATTTGTTTAAAAAAAAAATAAAAAAATAGTCCCTTTTAGACTTGCACTGTTCATTTACTGCTTGTTTTCTTTATTAAAAAAAAAAAAAAAGACTAGCTTTTCTAATCTTTTTATATTGTTTTCCTTTTATTATACAATTAACAAAAGCAAAAAAGTCCTCTAACACTAGCTTGCACTATTCTGTCTTTTTATTTCTTTATTATACAATTTTAAAAAAAAAAACCTTGCTATGTGTACTGCGTTAAGCTAACTGAGACTTGTTATAGCACTTGCATATCATTGCTCTTTTGTTGATTTCGATTGCTTCCATTGTCCTCATTTGTAAGTCGCTTTGGATAAAAGTGTCTGCGAAATGACTAAATGTAAATGGATGCGATTAATCGCAATTAAATATAAATGTA
>JAFVLL020003947.1:0-12850 GCA_021397915.2 Tor tambroides
CAGAAAGAAAGCAAACACGCTTGAAAAAGGAAGACTGCTTTTACAAGGCTAATTATTGGAGGTTTGTCAGTGCTAATTGCAGGTACACATGCTAATTGTGAATTAGCTCTCTTCTGCTGCAGACGAGAGAAGAGACGGAGGAGGACAAAGTGTGGGAGGAAGAAAGAGAGAGAAATCGGTTGAGGGGGAATGGAAAAGTATAGAGATGGAACTGCAAAACGGAATTGAAAAACCAAAAGGAGAAAATTAGGGGACTAAATAAATGAAGCAGAGACGGAAGGAGAGCAGTGACGAAAAAGAGAAAGCATTCTAATCATCAGCTCATTAAAAGTAGGTAAGCAAAGAGAAGCACGCAGATCGGAAGGATAAGCACTAGATAGGGAGATAGAAGACTAGGAGGACAGCAGCTGGGTGAACAAGAGAGGGAGGAGAGACTAAGATGCTCTATTTGGCTGTGCCTCTCATTTTAACAGCACTTGGTTTCCATAGCAACTATTCAAATGAACCTTCCTCCACACACACACAGAAACAGAGACTGCTATATACAGACACAGTTATATAGATTTTATAGTCTTAAAGTCCATAGTAACACCTATTCACAGTCAACTGAAAAAGGCATTTTAAACAAATTGTGAACATACATGATACCACCATCTCTTGCGATAAATAAATAAATACATAAAATGAAACACACACACACCTCCCACACATTTTCTCCTAAGAAGCTAAAGGCTCAATGTCAGCTCCACAAATGTTTTTTCAAACTGTATGTTAGAGAGTCATCTGAAATGCTTGAACTGAATTACAGCTGATCCACATGTAACTATATGTAGCAGACTTCTGAAATTAAACTGCAAAGTTCTTCTTTTAATGTTAATTCAGTTATAGGCATAAGGAAGATCATTTGCCTTACAGTACAAAGAAGAAACCAATACTGCAATGTTTTTTATATGCTTATATTACCATACTATTTTTAAAACCATGGCACAACCAATGTAAAAATGTTTTTAAATGTAATTTTAAAAAAAACACAAAACCAGAGTTTGTATATAGTATATAACTTATTATAGTTTTTATGTTACTACTGTTGTTTCACTTATTAACATACTTTTATTAATAATAAAACAATACAATATAATATAATCTTTAAACTGAACTAAGTAATCCCTCAGCTCACTCGTAAATCATTTTGCAATTCATGTCATTGTTTTTGTCATTCCATTGCAACTCTTTGCAATTTCTTTAAAAAAGTGCAAATATCTTTAATAAAAGTGCAAATATCCAAGTGAGTGGGTTATTTGCTCTGCAGTTCATTAGTCTGTCCATTTTCACTAATGTGACCCATTCAGGCCAGAATGCAGACTGGTGAGAACATGATGGATGAGCTTTATTGCATGATCAGCCAATCACAGTGACACGGAAGCACTGATTTTCACTAGCATTTTGTGGTTTGCTTGTATTTTGTCTTAAATATCAACCCAAAGTGCTTAAGGAAGATAACACTATCTTCACTATCTGTCAATCTATCTATCTGTGTAGCGGAAAAGATTAGCACAGGTTTAAAAGTGCAATTAATTCGTTTTTGGGGTCTGCACCATGATCCTTAAACTGAGACATTTAATGTCATCCAATGATTCTTGTTCTTCTAAATATGCCTGACAAGATTTTTTTGGTATATGAACTACTGTTAAACTGAATGACATTTTAGTGAATGTCTTCTTTAAATCATGGTCAATGTATAACGTTTTTTCTGAAAAAAACACATTCAAAGAAAGCTGTAATAAACTATTGTTTTGATGCTTGAAAACCCTTTTCATCGTTAACCCTATTACATAAATACTTCACATATCTACTGTAACATTTGTTTTGTTTTTGTATTGCCAACTACTTGCTTCTTCAGTACAAATGCTCCCAGATATACATATATACATGCTTGCACACCCAAGCTGTATTGTCACTGTACACGGGTGTTTGTTGAGAAGAATTCCAGAGTCACTCAACATTTGCTGGATGGCTACTAAAGCTTAAGTTTAACTGACACAGATGACAAAAAATGTTACATATGCACACACATTCCCCGTGGTGCTGTATAATATCCATGCATCTGCCTGCTCCGATAGATCGCTCTCTCTTGATTTTCTGTGAGACAGTTGTGCTCGGCCTCAGGCCTGATTGGCAATTGGCTTAAGATGAGAGAATGGTCCCCAAGAGTCCCAGATTGGCTACAATGGTCAGAAAGCTTCCAATAGGCCTGGGCTGGTCTGTTGGTGTCAGCTAAAATGCCATTTAGAAAGACTTATTGATCTCAAAAGCAGTCGCTGATCAAAACTCGACCCAAACCAACATGATTACTGCAAACCAAACAAGACTTACTAGAGAAACTGACACCATTAAACTAACACAGGGAAGGGTATAGGCTACACAACATGTGTGACAGGTGATTCAAAGGTATCCTGACACTGTGCACGTTTTAGAGGGCGAGAGAGGATGTGAAGTGAATAAAAACAAGTGTGTACATTTGTGCACTGTAATGCATCTCTGTTTCTTTCATTGCTTCGGGAAACATAGATAAGGCGTTTTTCTACGTCGTCCTCCATCTCAGTTCTTCCTGGCGAAGTAATAAATTATGTATTCAACAAAATGTTTGTACAAAAGCCCATCACAGACTCCCTCCCATCTCAAACGAGCTCTGTTTCAGAGCGGGAGGGAAAGCTTTGATAACAACCAGAAACTGAATTAACATTCATTGATGCAGTTATACAGAATGAATTCCGATAAACCCGAGACAGTTGATTCCATTCCGAAACACACAAAAAACATTATTTAATTCAGCATAAAGAGATGACAGAGGTTTGTAACAGTAAAACCATGATACGCACACATGCACGTATGCACTCACACACAGACCATGCTTAAAGTAAGAGATTAGGCTTGTCTAGTAATCCAGTGCAACACTATGGAGGTATGCAGCCTGCCTTTTTACGTCAAATAATCTCTGGGGTACATGTAACACACAAACACACACACACACACACACACACACTATCACAGGGAAACGTCTTGATATTTACCGCTAACTAAGCTCATTTTCATGCTTAGACATTTAGCCAGCACTTCTGTCTTGGCTTCCTCGCAAGCATACGTGGTGCTCAAACACACACCTCGCACACACTCCGGTCTCTAAGGTATATCTGTCATAGCAGTGTGAGCGCGGTTCCATTAAGCAGTGTTTATGAACTACTGCCTCTGAGCTGTAACCTTTACTGAAGTCCTCTCTCCTCATAATGACGCTTAAACAACAGCCAGCAGCAGTTTGCTCTGATTGCAACTGAGGCACAGATGCTAAAATCAAGATTCCTGGTATTAAAGCCGTTTTTTGGGGCAATCATTTTGTTTACCGTGAATATCTTTGAATAGCTTTGGTCTGTTTAGACACATTACAGGGGTAAAATCAGGATAGTCAGACACGACTGTCTGTACAAACAGGTTTTTCAAGAAGCAAAAATTATTTTGAAGTAGAAAATAATCAACATGATTTTCGATCAGGTTAATGAATATTATATGACAGAACTGGTGTATCTAAATCAGAAGACTTTGCTGTTTATTTGATGTGCACCACCATTAAAATGTTTCAGTTCAGTGATTTAAAAATTAAATAAATATATAAATAAATAATAATACTTTTATTCAGCAAGGATGTAATAAATTGATCAAAACTGCAAATAAATGCTGTTTTTTTTTTTTTACTTATATTCATCAAAAAAATCCTTGAAAAAAATGCACCATGGTTTTTACAAAATAAATAAATAAATTAATTAATTAACTATCTGCATAATTTTTTACAACATTTATAATAAGAAGAAATCATGAGCACCAAATCAGCATATTAGAATAACATCTGAAGTAAATGATCACAGGAATAAATTGCTTTTTACTTTAAACTGTAAAAATATTATCTCACAATACTACTGTCTTTACTGTATTTTTGAGCAAATAATTCAGCTTTGATGAGCATAAGAGACTTCTGTCAAAACATTTTTAAAATCTACCTGTTAAAAAGTCATTTTTCAGTGTCATTTTTTTAAACTGAAACAAGTAAATCTGATTAACAAAAAATGATTGTACAAAAACTAATCATGTTTTGAAATGATGTTAAAACCCACCCCGCCCAACGTACTTGACATGAAATTACACAGCTTTACATTATAACATACAGTAAATGCATGTAAATATCAAAGTTTGAGATACATTTAGATCAGGAAATCATGCATTACATAAAAACACACTGCCACTAGCATATGCACACAGAGACACATTACGCACAAAAACAACCAAAGGAACAGACATATGTTCACACAAGCATATGACACACACATACATGCACAAACACAACACACACAGCCCTAAACATATGCAAATCCATATGTGCCCACAATCCGAACTTACATCCCCACAACTTCACACACCTATACAAACACACAGAACGTGTGAGATTCTACGTGGAAAGTTTTTTGGCTAGCAGATGCAGAGGAAAAGCAGCGCTACCTACTGTATATATGCCAAATACTGTAGATGTTATGAATGGCTGCAATCATAACATCTGTATCAGAGCGTACACACTCTGACAGACACGAACACACTGCTGAGCAGGTTTTCGGGTGAGAGATCACTTCCTCCCCTGAGGGCTTGGTGATGGCCTGCTTCTGTTTTGACCAATCACACGCGAGCATTGGCTCACCCCCCCTGCCCATTGGTCATGGGTAATTAATTACCAAGCTGTTCCTTGTTTAGGCCAAATGAATATCAGCACATGGTTACCATGAAACAATGAGCCCCATCCCAAATCACTCAATCGTCCAATCCTCAGTGCGTTGTAATACACCATGTAGCGTTCGCTAATGGGCATCGAAGGGAGGTGGAAGTAGACTGAGATACGAACATGACCTGTGATGTGATGGACATCCTTTACTAGGGCACAGAACGTGTTTTGAATACTCATAAAATCACACAGACTCCCACTACTGGTATTCCACAACTAGCAGGTCACTTAGTCAAAAACAGCACTTCAAAAGGTCAAAAATACTCTACAGATGGTCATTCAATTTCCGTTGTCATTAATAGTTTGGTCTGCCTGTTGAGCCGAAAACGATTCCAGTAGATGATTTGAAGTCCTACAATTAGCTACAATCCTACAAATTCCCAATAGCTATGTTATAATAACCATTCAACTCTTTATAAGAGACATTACACATTTTGGTCATAAGAGATCATTTGGCAATAAAAATATCTGACAATTTATTTTTTATTGTTGACAATCACAATACTATAGACTGTTACAAATCATTTTTTTTTAACATCAACAAAAGCCATCTTTAACAAAAGCAATAAAAAAATCAACAAAAGCCATCTTTTTTTCCTGGTATTGCAATAATGATTGTCGATGAGAGAACTATAAAATATCCCTTACAAAGGGAAAAAATGGGCTACATGAATTTCTGACCCTGATATGAAATTTTATAATAAACACACATATACATATGTATAAAAATGTAAAATCGAGCAGAATTCAGTCAGAAAGATTTTGAGGGGAAACAGCATGTCCTATTCTGGCTAGCTACAGACGACACAAGCTAAGAACCGCCATAATTTGTTTACTGCTTTTTAAGGATTAGAAAATCATGACTTCACATGGTTATTCAAATGGTTATTCAGTCTGGGAATAAATTATATATTATATAAAGAGAGCGAGCGGTCCATGACCTCAGTATAATGTGAGTTATCTTTATGCGCTTTTGCAAAAACTGCCGTTATAATCATGGAAGCTGCTACATTGCAAAATCAATCTCTTACTTACATCTTTTCTGCTTTTTGTTGTTTATGATGAGAGAATTTGGGAATGCAGAATGAGAACTCAGTCAGTGAGCGCGCACACTGAACAACTCGGCGTTCTCCGCTGTGACGAATCAAAACGTTTCTGATTGGATGTTTCATTCATAAGCTCAACAGAAACGTGTGTGATTGGTTACATTGCTCAATGCTGCAAACCTCACGCAAAAAGAAATCTGAGGGAAAGTCCTGTAAATGTAATGCCGTACTTTTCATTCACTTTGCATTTCACATTGTGATAAGCATAATTCATCTTAATTGTGCAGGGGCGTTTTGTGCTCCCTTTTCTTGATTTTGGGGGCATTTTTGTTCAATTTAGTGGCATTTTTGCCCTAAGCCCCCATTCATTTCCGACCCTGATATATACAGTATATACAAAAACTATATGAAATCACTTTTATTACACTTATATAACATGAATAATTACTCAATCTGTCAAGATCTTTCCTCTTTCCTGAGTGACTATTCTGAGGTGTGACATGAATGGCAGAAGACAGGGAAAAACGAAAGTACTGTACATTTAAAACTTTTAAGAGTTCTCCTCTGGCAAAAACATTTACTAATATATTAAAATGCAGTCTTGCTAAAATATTGTCACTTTTGAATGCCCCAAGATTACAGGATCTACCGGCAGGGGTTATCTGGGCCATACTAACCAATTAAGTCTTGACCTTTTGGCATAAAGACCATTACTACCTATTACCATATGTTTGATTAGAGTTTTATATTAAACTCTAGAGGATGGTAAATCTCCAGAAATAGGATTGAGCACCCCTGCAGTAAAGGCAGACAGCTAGAAAATGCAGACCAAACGTTTTTTTAGGTGACAGCTAATCTGATATATCCAGTATTTCGCACTTCACAAAAAATAACAGCAAAGCAAAATATGGTATTGAACTGCAGTGTTTGGTATAATGATATTTTGACTGTTGTCTGCAGTACAGATCCGCTTACTGGCAACTTTCTCATCCATATCCTCCATTCCGAAGAAGCAGAATGTCATTAAGTGACATAATGAAAGACATAATGAAATTACACCATTAAATATGCACATCACTCATCTCAGAGACTTATGACACTGTGCATGACTGGACAAGAGCTCATTAAGTCACTGTAACTCTATCTGTAATGAAGTCATGTGCTGTGATTAAGGCTAAGCTTCAACCATCTTAGCGAACGAGGGACGAGAGCCAAAATCACTCCTATGGTGATGGAGGTGTGAATTACAACAGGTGCACATTGATAAACTGGTAAATCATCGCCATGGGGGGGGGGGTCAAAACACACACATGCACACACAGCCGTAACAGGCCTGTTTGCAAACTGACCTGTGCCATTAGATATTGCTTTTGTCATGTTTATGATTACACAGGAGAACACTGTTAAATACGCCCCTTACACTTATACACAAATACACACACTGGAACCAAAGCCCCTTAATTTGTTAGCCAATACTGTTAAAGCCGATGAGAAAAGACCAGTGCAGGATAATGACCTCCATGTCACGTCAATCCATCTCTCCTGCTGCCACAAACACTTTCACACAAAAGTGTTTATGCATTTTAGCAGACAACAGTTTGAACTCTGTAACCTGCTTTCATTTTTCAGTTTTATCTGACAATATACTGCTGTACCCAAGTGAAAAACTAAAAAAAATTAAAATGCACTTTCAATTTCATTCAGTTTAGCTGAGTTAAGAGCTCTTTTTCTTTATAAGTCAGTTGTTTCTCAGTTTTATCAGTTGTTTTATGCCTATTACATCTGTTATCTTTCTATTATCTATTGCTGATATTTAATAATTAATAATAATTTGAAACCAAACAAAAATCAAATGAAGTGAAATTAGATTGTCCTTGTGACAACAAGTATTGTTGGAATTATATTGGAAAGTACTGTATTAGGATCCTTCCAAATTATTTCCTCTATTGGATTAAGGAATTTTTTCTATGAAGAATACATAATACAGTTTAATAATTAATTAATAAAAAAAATTCTCTATTTGACCTTTTTTGTACATATACTTCTACATATCTACATCTACATATAGATGTCATCTACATATTGATATTAAAATAATGAATGATAATTAAAGAATCGGAAGCCAAACAAGTCAAATATGAATCCTGTTTAAATAAATAAATAAATCATTTTTTGTTGGAATCACATTGGAAATTATCGCATTAGGATCTTTCAAAATTGTAGTCGAAATTTTGTATTTTTTTATTTCCTTGTATAACTGGATTGGATATATTGGATTTCAGAAATTTTATTATGCATTTTTCATAAAGTATTATCATTATTTTATTTTTGTTATTTTTCTTAATAATAATACAGTTCTTCTTATTCATATTTTATTACATTATTAATACATTTTATTTTTACTAATGATAATAATTTTTACATTATTATTACATTTTTTCTTTCCTTTTTTAATGCCATGTCAGCTTCTATGTCTATGTTCATGGCGAGAGCCAGGTTTGGTTATATTGTTAATAATTATTATTAATAATAATAAATGAACAGACCTTTACTGGAAACTACACAACATTCTAGTCCTCCAGATTCACTTTTACTGTGTCTTCACCGCAAAATTACAAAGCAAATAAGCACCAAAAACAACACTACACATCTAACATGTTTCATCATCCATCCCTGCATCCCTAAGAGGCTTTTATTGACTATTATCCTTGTTGTTTGAAAACAAACATTTATACAAGTCAAATTTCCCCAGTTTTCAGGATGATAGATTAAGGCCCGTTGTTTGCTCATTCGGTACACACATATACCGGTGCAATGTTGAGCAGTACATCGTCAGCCAATTTGTATACACAAGCAAGGTGTCTACAGCGTAAGTATCATTATTTATGAAACAACGGATGACACGAAATCAGATTTGCACCATCTCTGTGTAGCAGTTATATCATTGAAAGTCTAGAATGCCCTCGTGTCCCTATGTTCTGTTGCCATGCCAACAGAGGCTCCGTTACCACACCAACAGAATCTCTGAGTGATGCTTCACTCTGAAAGACATTCCACACTGTCCTCATCCCTCTGGTCCCCGTCAATCAACGTCAAGCTTGATTGACAGCTGCTTCGACCCCACTGACGTGGGTAAAAAACGCTGTCACCTCACGTTAATCAGAAGCGGCGCATCTTAAGAGGGCGATACGATGGGGAAGCGTCATTAGACGTTTTCAGATCCGTTAACTACTTTCGTGTTTTCCCAAGACGAAGCCTAACGGAGCATCTCTGGAGCAGCTTGAGAAAAGAGAGCAGGAGAGTGAAAGGCAGCTCGACCTCTCCGTCTGTTTCTCACCCTATTTTCTTACCCCCTCTCTCTTTCTCAGTATTTATCGCTCCTGCTCTTGCTTTCATTAACCCACTTAGCTACAATGTCTGACCCAGACCACAGGCACATTACTCAAACTGGATAGAAGGCAGCACGACCAAGAGTAATTTGGGCGAACGCCTGCACGAAAATAAGACAATGGCACACTGAGGATCACAAACACACACATTCGTTGAGACAACAGAAAATTACAGCCCTGGAAGGAAAAACAGACATGTCGTTAAGGCCTTCGAGTAAATGACAGAAGATAAAATGGCGATGAGAGAGAGTGAACGTGCGTGCTTAAAATTGCACATCAAAGATCGAGAATGGTTGGCAATGTTCAGAATATTGTTCTTTTCTAATTGTTGCAAATTTCCTGTATATGTTGTCAAAATGGGCAGCATTCATTTCCACTGTGATAAATTAACGTAAAATTATTTAGCATCTCTTTCATGACTCATTATTTGATTGAACTGCCAATCTGTGTAACACTTTTGCACCAAATCGATTTTTTAAAAAGCAGTTAACCAAGATGTTAACTGGATGCCAGTTGATAAGTTAAACTAAGTGATTTGGCCAGGTACGTTTAGGACCATTAGCACCATACTGTGGGCAAAAAGCATTTTCTCTTTTGATGGTCATTCAGTGGAAGTAAAAACTGCATTTATTTGATACAAAAAACAGTAAAAACACACTGTTTAAAAAACACAAAAAAGGAAATTGTACTGGCAATTTTCTGCCAGGACATTAACCATTAATTTTACGGACACTTCCCATAACCCTAAAACACAGCACAATGAAGCGCAAAATTTGAAATACAGGTAAAACGCCTGTAAAAATCAATATGGAAAATTCCTTAATATTAATACAGTACATCGTGCCATATTTTTACTGATTTTTTTTCTTACTCTGAAGTATTATTGTGAAATATTATTAAAATTTAAAATAATATTTAGCTATTTTAATATATTTAAAAGTGTAATATATGGCTAAGCTGAATTTTCAGCTCCAGTCTTCAGTGTCACATGATCCTTCAGAAATCATTCTAATATGCCGATTTGCTGCTCAAGAAACATTTCTTACTATTAACTGTGTAGAAAACAATTGTGCTGCTTAATATTTTTATGGAAACCATTAACTTTTTTTTTTTTTCAAAAACAAAAAACAAAAAAAAATCTTACAGATCCCAAACTTTTGAATGGTAGTGTACATTATTCATTAAGTACTACAAAAAACAGAGTTCTTCTTACCTTGAACATTGCCAGCCCAACTCCCATTCTCTCTCCTCAACTCTTGCATGTTGATGTGAGCTGGGTCTTGTCTCTTCCTCTCATAGCCCTGGATGGAGGAGTGACTGACCGTTGAAGTAGTTTGAGAGATTGGTAAGAAAAAGTAGGACTGGTGTAGAGACCGTGGATGAAAGTGTTGGCCCCTACTGTAAATCCAGGCTGGATGACTGAGCACAGGTATTGTCTATTGAATCAAAACTATTAAGAAAAGTCACTCAAGAAAAGTAAGAAAGATGCCTGGCTCACAAATGAAGACAAAATAAAAGACAAGTAAGACTTTGAATGTATGAGCTATGAAAACGAAGTTCAGTCACTGAAGAAAAGTTAAAAGTCTTATATCAAATCTGAGAAATGTACTTAAAATTGAAAATAAACCAGGACAAAGTCTAGGACAAAGCCTACATTGGCTACAAAATGTGATAGAAACTGAAAAAAAGGTGAAAAGAAGAAGATTTTTCTTGATGAGTCTAAAAGTCCATTTTCATCTGTGAGCAAGTCCACAAACTCGAGCTGCTTGGTGCCTGGTAGTGAAAGAGCTGAAGCAGCGACGTCTGGTCTTAAATCGTCATTGGTTCAGGTATCCATGTACGTCCTTTGCTGGGTCCTTTTCATGACACTATTGGAAAAGAAGAGAACAGTATCTTCAGCACATGTTTTCTTGCAAATAATGTCAAATTTGATGATGGCTTTGGAAAACTGACTTTTTTTCCTTTTGTTATTTTTTTCAGTTGATCTAATATAGAGTGCTCAACACTAATTGCTTAACTGATATGTAATAGATGAAGTTTAGTCTATTTAGAGCCATAGAAGGGACAGACATGTTTCACAAACACACAATAACACACTTACAAATACATTCAAATACATTTATGTGTGATATTTGTATCGTGTTACTTACCAGTCTAACTGTCCTGTGGCATTTCATCATTAATATTTGGATAATGTTTACAAAAATGGGATACACAAGACAGAGGGCGAGTGCAAGCATTCAAAAACATAAGACAAGATGGTCGCCTTCCTTTGATATGTCCATTTCGCCCATTAACAGGCAAGTGAGATGCTTCTTTGTTTTTGTTTTCATACAGTCCATATATAAGAAAAATTGTGATGAAGATGATGAATTCGAGATGTCTACAGAAAATCCTATTTAAAAAAAAATCAGCTAAAGCTAAATGTTAATTAATTGACATTTCAAACCAGTCACCAAGAAGAAAGCACAAGCATATAAACTAAATACGTTGCATAGAAAATAAAATATCAGTATGAATGGAAAAAGGAGATGTTCAGATTTCCTTCCATCTTAAGTTGCGTCACAACAGCACTTCTTGGATAACCATCCCTTTCTTAGATTCATTTGAAATGAACTGAAAACCAAGGAAAAATAAAACTCGACTCTTTTTTTATATTCAGAGGTAAATATACCCTACATTCTATAAAATGAAAATACTATTAGAGAATCTCAAATCAAAGAAGGCAGTTCTGAATTAAAATGATGTACAAAATGAAGTGCAAAAGGTTCATTCAAGGGGGATAAATTAGGGGATATAAATAACTTACAGTGGGGAGTGAAAAGTTTTCATTCTCTAATGAGCTAACGGTCATACAGTGGTCATGCACGACAGCTAAAAACAGGGACCCTCAAAGAGTACAAAGAAAATCAAGAGGTTGTGATAAGAAGAGGAGGTGACGGCCTGTCTGAAAGGTGTTAGACGGATGGATAAAATGAGAGAAAAAGCTGGTGAGTGCCAGCAGAAAATTAAACACTCAATAAAATGAAGGATTGAACATAACAGCTCAAATGGACTCGAACTCGCAAGCAGGTGAGACAAGAAAAAAAAACAACTAATCAATATTTGGAGGAAATACCAATCTATTATTCACAATTCAGATTTCATGTTTCACCAGCTCAGAGGAAGCTGCCAACAACACAAATCACAAGTTCAAAATGTGTCCAAGAACCGCAAATTAAGCAGTCACGCACACCTCACCCATTTCAGTCAAAGCAGAAGCTCATATGAAATGTGTCTGCAACGATTTCTCAACCAAAATAAAGGACACTGATGCTTGCACTGGACACTGGAGATGAATGGAGGATATTTCAGACCGGCCAGCCCAAGACCAGATGTGTGTAAGTGTGTTTTAAGTGTGTGTGTTACAAAAGAAAGAATGGCAGGATACAAATGTCTTGCTGTTCATAAGTAAAATGGACAGGGTTGGAGAAGGGTAAAAATGGGCATGGAGAAATGATATTTAATTCTTGACACCTGGCTGTCCATTAGTTTAATGCATATGTGTGTGTGTGTGTGTGTGTGTGTGTGTGTGTGTGTGTGTGTGTGTGTGTGTC
>JAFVLL020003949.1:0-32244 GCA_021397915.2 Tor tambroides
CCTTGTCAGCGTGTTGTGTTCGTTGTTCCTGTTTTGGATTCCCACATCACCTTGGACACTCTTCACCATCCTCCGGCCGTGCAGCCCATCCAGTTCCTGCGTCACCCGTCACCATTCCATTACTGTGTATCTGTCTTGGACAATAAATATCACCTTCACCTGCAATTGCTTCCTCCTTTTTACCGATCATGACATATAGACACACATATACTCATATATACATACATAAAATATATTCATATTTTGATTATTGATAGCTATTTTGAAGAACTTTGAGGTTATTACTTTAAAAAAAACTGCAAATTGACATCTTATATGAAATTAATCAAAAATTAAATGAAATAAAATATAATTGATAAAAATATTATATTTTTGTTATCATATTATATATTATATAAATATTTTTAATTAAATGAAATAAAATATAATAGATAAAAATATTATTATATTATATTTGTTAACATATTATATATTATGTAAATATATTGAATATTTAAAGATATTTGAAGAACTTTGAGGTTCTTTCTTTCTTTTGAATAAAATCTACAGATATTAATTTAGCCTCTTATTCAAAATTAACCGAAGAGTACATTTTTGGGTAATTATATAGACAAACACTCATACACTCATATATACATTCATATTTTGACTATTGAAAGCTATTTTGAAGAAGGCTTTTTCTTTCGAATAAAATCTGCAAAAGTTATTTGGTCTCATTTCAGATCAAAAATATTAGAAAATGATATAAGTAGAAAGTTTAATAAATGGTTAGTAGTTACAATTACATTATAAAAATATGTTAGTATTATATGGATATTCTTTTGAATATTGAAAGATATGTTGAATAAATTTGGTGTCCAAACAACATTGACTTTTTATTGTATGGAAAAAAAAAACAGATTTTATTATTTTATTTTGTGTTCCACAGAATAAAAGAAGATCAGAAGTTTCAAATGGCCTGAGTGCATTATTTATTTATTTATTTATTTATTATTATTATATTTAACATCCATGAGTAATATAAATGAAATTGTTTGTTATTTAGGGTGGTGGTTGAAGACTCAATTTGTCCATGGTGAGTGTTATTTAGCGCTCTCAGCTAGTCTTCCACACTGTCCGTCTCTATCTGTCTTGTTCTCGCAGCCTCTTTCCTCCTTTCACTTTGTTTGCTTTGAAATACTAAAGTCCTGCCAAACCTTGTACAGTAAGACAGTCCAAGTTCATACCTCACATGTTCAGTGCGGTCCATCGAGAGCTTCCTGTGTGTGCTCATGTATACTGCTGAAGGAAGCTTTCACCAGCCTTCTCCTTACCCCGACAGGGAATACCATATCTGATTAATGTCTTCTGTTCGGCCACAGTCCTCAATCCGTTCTCACAGTGGTGCCCCTCTCACAGCTCTTTAGCTCTGATAGATGGCTCAGTGTGGACCGCAGACACAAACACTTGGATAGGGTTTACTCTGAAAATACAAATAGCGAGAAGTAAACAGGCTCCATATGGTTTGTCCTCTCAAACTGGATTGAGTTAGTGCAGGAAAGAGCGTGGCAAATAGAGTCAGTTTTTCGAATGTTTAATTGTGTTTGATTTTTGGAAATGAGATGAAATGTATTTGAACTACAGAATGAGATGTTATTGCATATTAAAAACACTAAGTTCAAAAGTAAAGTATCATTTCTGCTTTAGCACCAAATCAAATTGCAAAAGGTTCTCAAATTTATAAGAATCAAGATATTATTGCTGATTTTAAATTAGTTATTGAAATGTAATCTTGACGGATCTGCCAGGAGTGTTACCAGTATGGCCGCTTTCAAGGCAAGTCACTTCAAGAAATTTACCTTTAAATCAAAATATTTTCCTTTTAATCGTTAGCAGTGTATTTGTATTTTTAATTATGCAGACATCTACACCATTATTCAATGTTCTAATTCTTCAAGGACGTCTAATGGAGGAACATTTTTTCAGATGTTCTAAACTGTTGCATTTTTATGACAGCAAGAAAGTGAAGGATGTTCTGGTCTGGCTGTCTCTGCTTGTGCCTGATTAAATATATGGCTGTGGTTTGGGATCAGCCTGTGTTTGAGGGCCCAGAACAAGGAGGAGGGGAATCCACATGAAGGGCAGCACAAATCCCATATTAGAAGAAACAAATAGAACAAAACCCCAACATCGGGGTTACACATCTATCTATCTATCTATCTATCTATTGTTCTATCATTCTATCTATTGTTCTTTCTATGGTTTTGTCTATATTAATTCTATCATTTTGTTGTTCCTTTTATCATCCATCCATCTGTCTTTCCATCTATAATTCTATCTGTTCTATCTGTATATCTGTTGTTCTGTCAAATGTTCTATCATACTGTCTGTCGTTCTGTCATTCCATTTATCCATCCGTCCATCTATTTGTCTGTCTATCCATATGTCTATCGTTCCATCCATCCATCCATCCATCGTTCTGTAATTTTATTGTTCTTTCTTTAACCTTCTTTTGCACATAGCAAATCCTCTAAAATAAAGTGACAGAGCTGACCTAGTTAAAGATCTAAAAGCCTGCTTCAATTAATTTTTGTAAAGTTTTATGCAGCACTGAAATGAATATGTGCTTAAAATTTCTCTGATCCGGTCTGATGTGGCTGCTTTGGATTTCTGTGACGCAGTTGCCCTCACCCCCACTACAGCACTGTCTGTCTAATTCTGCCTAAAAGGTCTCCGCTCTTTCCTCTCTCTGCAATTAGCCAATTACCAGTAATTAACCTTCCACCGCATTAAACAACACATCCTCGGGCGTTTTTCCCCTTTTCCTCTCAACCCACCCTTCTATAGAGCCTGACAGTTTTATGGTTCTACACGTGGCTCCCTACACGAGTACAAGTCAGAGTGGTCTGGAGCCATGCTTTGTGCTTTGCTTAAACAGATTGTGTATATGTTTGCACCATGTGCATGGACCAAGATCATGGCAGAAATGTATAACTCCATGCACTAGGCTGGAAAGAGTTTTATTGAATCAGTGTCAATGTTTACCTGTCATGCAGTTTCCATGTCCCACCATCACCTCAGTCAACACCGACCCATGAGAAGCCTGAATGTACGTGACTGGTGCTGGGGTTTTGCGTGATGTCATTTTTTTTTTTTTTTGAGCTATTGATACAGACCGAGGCCTGTATCATCATGGCTACTCTGTTCACAATTATTTGCATTTTTTCCCAGAATTTAGACTGTTTGCCAATTAATTTACAACTTAAAATTTTGGATATTTTTTGTAATTTTGGGGGGATTTTTTCCCACCTTGTTACATTTGTGGTTTTTCCAGTCAAAATTACTGGCCTACAAAAATGTATTAGAAATATTTCATTATGCTATATTATTACCAAAACTTGGATTTAATCTTTTTGGCAGATTTTGATTTATTATTTATTTATTTAGAACTGGTCATAGGCCTCATTGATCAGTGCTTACGGACCTCAGTTTTTGAGTGAACATTGCCTGAATTATCTGCAAATAATGTTGTTGTTTTTTTTCACTCAAAGACTTGTAAATTACCTTTAATAATTACCTAAAGTCTATGTACCAGTGTAGTTGTTGACTACTGAGTAGGTGTTGATGTGTAAATGTAGGCTGTCATTTGTTTATGTACTTATGAATGTGACATTGATACTATGATGATTTCAGAACGATCCATTCTTGATGATTAGTTTCCATAAAAGGTTGCGGTGAACTGCTGAGGCTGAGAAAGCTTTGAAAATGTCAACGTAGTACATCAAACTCTTCAAAAAGGCAAAGCAAATCCTGTTTTCCATGATATGTCTTTTATTGTAACTCTTTAATGACGTTTTCTCAGTCATGCAAGCATAATGCTGTGAGTGGCTCTTCTAAGTGCGGACCATCACTTGGCCGTACTCTGATGTTCTTCATGGGAAATTCATAAAATTGTTCCAGTGCTTGCTGATTGGAGTGCATTGCTCAGCCTTTCGGATCCAGCAGGCCACTGATGAGGCGTCCATCTTTGTGACTGAATAGAATGGTGATTAGTGGTGTTTCCTCAGGCACTGAGGCTCCGCTAAATGGAGACATACTACAGCATGGCACCACTAATGTTAACCAAGTCTTGAACTGATGCTCCAGTGATGAGCCGCATTTCAAATCGGCGGGAGATGAGAGGGCAGATTCTCAGAAATGCGTCTGATGTGGATGAGGATTGCATGCTGCATCCTCTGGAACATCAGAGCCTCTGCAATCCAGATGAACAATTAGACAAATTAGAGAGCAAGAGAAAGAGAAGTGTGCATTATATGAGTTTGTGGCACAAATATGCATGCGTTTGTTACTAATTAGTAAATCACGCACTGCGTGCAATATGATAAACAAATGGCAACTCAAAATGCAAATAGTTTCATCCATATTAATTAATGTGCATATATTTTTGAAGTATGAAATTTATAAGTGCTGGAAATGTATATGCTCAAAAAATATTAAATATTTAATTATTTTAAATGTATAATATACTGAAATGGAAAAGTTATTTTAAATTGTATCACTTTTCACAATATTTCATTGTAAATATGCATATGTATTTATTTAGTTAGTACACTAGTATGACTGTAAATGAGTTATAGATGACCTATAACCTATAACCAGATGACCTATGGCTTGTATGCCACCAACTGTGTGATGTTTTTCTGTTTGACTGAATGTAATACAAATGTGTTGAAAGCTGAGCGGCTGTTGTACATATTGTTTTGGCTTTTACCAAAAGAGCATGTTGCTGTTTTATAAACCGACCTGTGTGTGTCTAAATATTTCTGCTCATATATAGCATTGCATCCTGCTGGTCGATGGCTCTCGTTCCCCTGCGTAGGTTAAAGGTATCATAGGTGATTGTCTTCAGAAACATTTTTTGTTATTCTGGTTGAAAGTCTCTTCACATCCTGATAGCAATCATTAAGTTAAGTGGTCTAAATGTATTTATCTGTATTTATATATTCTGTGGAAGGTGCAGGACCAAGAAATGTTCGCCCAATCAAAACCCTCGGTCCGAGCGTTTTAATTTTCTCTCCTACTGCCTGTCAACGTATGTATTTGTATTACCTCTATGACCCTGTTCGCGCAGACATGACACATCGCCATCAGCGCGTTCACGTACGCTATTGCAGACAGAGCGAGAATGGCAGGCAAACATCAACAACCCGATCTTCTCCTGGTATTGTAGTACTTTCATCTAACTGTGCCATAAAGTTTTCTCACCGGTGAATGACATGTGATAAGCCCAGCGGTTCCTCAATGGCAGTCCTCAAGGCCTCGCTTTGCATATTTTGTATGTCTCGCTTTAGTTAACACACCCGATTCAGATAACCAGCTCGTTGAAGAGAGCATACGGTGCAGCTGAACTGTCCAGTTCCAGCATTGACATGCCTTCTTCACACAGTGTTCATTGCTCCCTACTCCCTGAGCAGGGAAATCCGCTGAAGTTTACTTTCACTTCGGAACATTCACACTCACAGATTGCAAGCCACTGCTGCAGCATCTTCACACACACATAAATTGACGAAACTTACTAGAGAAGTGTGACATAATATACTCCTCTGTAAATAAATACCATTTAAATTCACGCCTAGCACACTTTGAATTGCCTCTTTGTATGAAACATATATGCTTGCTTTGAACTGGACCGTTAGATGTAGCCTATTGTAGTAATTCTAATGTTGTCTCTGGTATTCTGCTCTTGAGCGCATGTGTTCAGGGCGGTACGTGGCTTGCTTTGGACGGCGATTGCAGGGAGGGTGGGACATTCGCTTTCAGTGCTATCAGGCTAAAGTGAGCATTTTCCGAGATCTCCAACGGCACCTTTAAATTCCAGAGGTTGGAATCTTGGCAAAGTTTTCACCACCTTTTCCTGGTGGCCAGTAGTGCTTCACAAAAAATGACTATAAAACTAACCCCCACCTATCTCTCTCTCTCTCTCATATACACTCTCAGCAGTATCCTCTGTTGCCCATGGGACAGGAAGCATTCGGTAGGTAAACCCCAGAGTCTGTGTGGGCCGGGAGGACCTCACGGAAAGCAGCCAGCCAGTCCCTGTCTCTCTCTGCAGGCAACCATGTTTAACAGTCTCTTCCCTGAAGTCATTACCCAAATTTGATGAGGAGCTGTCTGGCAAATCTCTACTCTGGTAATTAATTGGATATTTTCATGTGCCCCAGATGACTAAGAAACTCTTAATAAAACGATCTGACACGTATAGGTCATTTTATATTGTTTAAAAGATTCAGAATGTACTGCTTTGTGGTGTAAAGCATTTCATTGTACAAGTTTGCAAACTATAGTAAAGGCTGATATATAATAAATCATTAAAGAAAATATTTACACATAAAACAATTGGTGGTGAAATAGTTTTCACTCGTAAACTGCTAGTCAATTTCACACGTAATTACAAAGAAACAGCAACGCATTTAATTAAATGTGATTTTTTTCGAAGTAGAAAAACTGCAATAGTATTTTCTCGTATAACATACTCCAGTGATCTTTTTGCTCAGATTTTTTTTTATAAACCTATTAAGGATTTTTGTATTTTTTAATTTGTATTAATTTAATTTAATGAATTATATATTTTATGAATTAACTATTAGTTTTTCTGGATTTACAAAAGGGTAATATTCATAAGAATATTTACCAAATGAACAAGACTTTTTCAATTTTTACAATGTAACTTTTTGAATTTTAAAAATTAATTTTGAAAAACTAATAATTCCAGCATTTTAAATGTGATTAGACCAGCCACTTTCAATACCACTGAAGTTAAGATTTTAATTGGCAAATTACATGTTGATTGCAACACTTCTTCTCATTACACCCCTTTAATAACCAGCTCTTTCCTGTTTTGACACTGTAGCAAGATCGCTGCCGGTTCACATTTTGCTTCTGTGTACACCGTCATACCGTCCAACCCTCATTAAGGCTTACAAATTCGATTCAGTCTACATGCATAAAGGGTGACTGCCTCATCCACTGCATTCCATATGTGAAAGTAGAGAAAGAGGGAAAGAGAGGAATGGTTAAGAAACAGACCGCTGAGGATTTACAGATAAAGGGAGTCATTATGTGGACAGCAGAGAATTTAAGTGTTCTCGTTAGCTCAGAGCACATGAAGCGAGCCATCAGATCGGTACTGATTAGTCTTTCCATCTTCCTGCAGGTCAAAAGATTCTGACCAACCACAACACTGCGTTTCTCCAGCCCACCACAGATTTCTGAGGACTGTCCATGCCTACAGACCTTTTTTTCCTTTACTTGCCTTTTTCTCTGTTGTTCTACATTTATTTTTACCTAATAGTGCATATTTAAATGAATAGCAGTGTGTGTACTTCAAATGTCATTAACATACAGTATGCATACGGTATATACATTAAGAACATCAGTGACATCAATAAAGAGACAATTATTGATGTCAAACCTGGTGGAGCACATCTTAAATATGCAAATGAGATTTGTAAGGAAAATGTAAGTGAATGTGGTAGCCAGAAATGCCCAAACTTTTTTTATTATTATTATTATTTCAATAAAATGAATGAAAATTTAAATTTTAGTTTGATAATGCTTTTTATTTAATATTTTGTATTGTTTATTTATTTATTTATTTATTTATTTATATATTTTTTAATGGTACTAAATCATATTTTTGCAGTAGTTATATTCCTTATTACTGTAAAACCTCTTTTTGAGTATAGACCTGAAAATGAAATTATTAAAATCTATTAAATCTATGCTTTGGAGCATAGACTTCAGTTGGCCAATTTTTAAAGAATACACTTAGCAGATTATTGCTGAAGTAAAAAAAAAAAAAAAAAAAAAAAATATATATATATATATATATATATATATATATATATATATATATATATTCATTTAGCACCCAAAGCAATGGAACATCTGTAAATCTAACAGAAACAGATATAAAATGTCTTTTAGAAATTTTGATGGTGTAGCAATTGTTCCCTTGTCACAAACTCCTCTACACACACACACACACACACACACACACACACACACACAGACCATTATTTCTCTGCACCGTTATTTTTTGAGCTGAAGTGAAATGAAATTTCAGGGAACAATAAGAAATAAAAAAACAGTAATAATAGAATCCATTCTGCGACCACTACCGCCTTTGTACTTAATAATTCTCTGTAAAGAGAAAAGCCACGCTTGGTGGAATACTGTAGCTCTCTCCTTGATTGCTTTTGTTCTTCTACAGTAGTTCTCTCTGCCCCCGTCAGCCTTTAGTTATGAGAGCTTCTCTTTTTCTTTCCTCTCAGAAGGTAATCTGACTTTAACAACAAACTCTAAAGGTCACACAGGATTTTTTTAGGTCCAAGCAGGAGGTTTGCCTTCAGATAAAAGAAAGTCAAGGGATGTCGTCCGCCACAGATCTAATGTTCATGTGCTCAGCTCACATTCGGCAGTTGTTTCCCAGCTAGAATGAGCAAATGATTTGACCCAGTTTCAAAGAACGCTGAAAAGAAACGGCTCTCTAATGGCCATGACCTCAGCACCAGACTTACTTTATCTCTAGACATCACTGCTCACTTCCTGCACCAGTCAGCAGTGACACAAGACTGCGAGATGTTAGTCGAACAGTTCATATGAAGTCTGGCAGAAGGGTTGTTGACACTATCTCTCATCACCGGATCTTGATGTGTAGAATACAACACTGTACAGGGTGCATGAGATCATCAGACTTGTTTTTTAAAGACCAAATGCATGGAGGACGGAATGATTTTTAACAACCTCTTATTATTGTTTGGCTTAAAATATTCAACTTATGAGGAAAAGTTTTACCAAAACTAAAAATGATGACATGATAACTGTTTTTTGGGAGCCTGAAAACACAAATGTTTGAAAATGGGGTTCATAGTGCAAGTTTTTAAAAATAGTGTTATTGTCTCTGTGTAAACTATGTGTATTACATGTTCAGACTATAGGAATGCATATGTGGGCAGACGCACAATGTTTTTTACAAAGTGACATCACCAACTACTGGTCTGGCATGGATTATAAAGCGTTTTTAATCGTTTTCGCTGATCCGTGTGAAAAGGAAAAGTTTTGACAGTTTTGTCTTCTGTATGTGAAAGTTTCCAAAGGGAAAACGTTTACATTTTTAGTACAATTGTTGTCATGTAAACACCCTTATAGAATCACAAAATGTATCAGGTTCAAATGAATAAATCAACACTCCCAATTTCTGTTAATAAAAAGTTTTGAAATACTTTAAGAAATATCTTAGATAATATGGTGGACTTCAAGTTTTAAACTAATATTTAAACCTGTCCAAGCCCAGTTTTTTTTTTTTTTTTTTTTTTTTTTTTTAATATGAAAGTGAATTGGGGCAAAAATGATAAAGCACAACTGAAGTATCATAAAGCAGCTTTTACTCTATTCCAAAATTTGAGAAGCCATATGATAGACTTTTATAGTTTTGTGTGTGTGTGTGTGTGTGTGTGTGTGTGCCTGTTTTTATATTCCGGTGGGGAATTAAACCTGAATACACACAGACTCATGGGGACTTGTGTCACGGTGGGGACCTAAATTGAGGTCCCCATGGGTAAACAAGCTTATAAATCACACAGAATGAAGTTTTTTTGAAAATCTAAAAATGCAAAAAGTTTCCTGTAAGGGGTAAGTTTAGGTGTAGGGTTGGTGTAGGGCAATAGAATATACGGTCTGTACAGTAGAAAAATCATTATGCCTATGGAGAGTCCCCACAAAAATAGACGTGTGTGTGTGTGTGTGTGTGTGTGTGTGTGTGTATGTGTGTGCATGTGTGTGATTTTTACACCTTGAAAACATTTGTCCCCATTTACATTTATCCCCATTCATTATATTTTGAAAATCATTCTGCTAAATTTTTCCTTATGTGTTCCATGGAAGAATATCATGGTCACACTTAATTTTAAGGTCCAATTCTTGCTTTTAACAAACCATTATCTACGACTTTTGCCTCAATAAACTCCTACTTTGCTGCTTATTAATAGTAAGGTAGTTGTTAAGTTTAGGTATTGGGTACGATTACGGATGTTGAAAATGGTCACGCAGAATATGTGCTTTATAAGTACTAATAAACAACCAGTATGTTATGCTAATAAGTAACTAGTTAATAGTAAGAATTGGTCCCTATGCTAAAGTGTTACCAAAATCATAAATGAAAATTTCAATAAAACCCATGAACAGTTTAAGCTTGAGTTCCTCCAGGGAATGCATGAACTGATTAAAAAATATATATACCTTCAATGCAATGTAGTTGCTTTGGATAAAAGCACCTGCCAAATGCATAAATCTAAAGCAAGTCAGCCAGCAAACTTTAGCCTTTAAAACCAGAAGATATTTTACAACAAATCTCATTAATATTATTATTTAGGGACACTCTTCAAAGTGCTCTGAAAATGTTCTAGCAGGAATAATTGACCCTTGCTCTTTGGGTGGGTGGTGATAAAATTGTCCTTGAAGCTGAAAGTACCCACTTATGCTCCAAATCTTGTCATAAAGAGTTTAAGGTTGCTGATATTGTCTCATTTCTGGCACATAGGAATCACACGGAAATATTGCAGCTTGGGGAAAATCCACCCTGTGGAGAACAGTGACAGCCCAAGGACATGTTCAGGAGGCTTCAAAAGGCGGTTTAAAGAAAAAATAAAATTTGTGCTAAAACCGCTGTAAATTCATCAAACCAGGTGGGTTCATATATACTGTATCATTATTTGAGTCCAAATTAAGTCACATAAGAAACCATTTTTGGGTGGTCAGAAGTTTCTTCCCATTCATAGTCTTTACATAAAACGTCTCCATTTACGTGCTGCATTTGAATTTAATAACCCCTGATATTTTGACATGCCATTGATCATTTGCTGAGTTTTATTTGTGGCTAAAATGAGGCTTAAGTAGCTCATATGCTAAATTTGCCAGCTGATCTCTAAAGATGCAAGTCTTTCGAAGAAAAATGACTTCATAATTGTGCAGCTTGAAGTAAATCCATGATGTGAGGACACATATCATCCCTTCAAAAATGTAGGATGAGGAGTGTTATTCTTAGCCTCTTCTGGCATTTGGTTCATGGAACGAAGAAAATTTGTGTCTGAAAAAGATGGTGGAAGCTTAAACATTAAAGTAATTAGACTCCGAAGCAGCAAAGGAGAGAGAGGAAGACGTGATTGTAAATCTTTACCACGGCCAAGTTTATGACAGAGGAGGATAAGAGATGTCCAGAGAGAAGATGAAGAGATTAATTTGGCCACTGCACTTCACTGCAGGGATTCATGGAAGCGGTTGTTCCCAAGTGCTTCCCGGCTCTTTAGGTTTCAATGTTCTTGATTGCAGCGGGATGTGAGCTGAACTGGATGAAGCTGCAGGATGACTCATCTTTTGGACCAGCTTTTTAAAGCCCATCCACAATTAGTCAGGGGTATTGCCCTGTTTTCTCAAGTACAGGTGGTGGTGTTAAAATGGATCGGCATGCTAATTGGGATGCATCTGTCCTTGTAATCAAGGGCAGCTACCTGGATAACTGCAGTAGACATGCCGGCTATAGGGAGGTGTTTTGTAAAACATTTAATGGGTCACAAGAAAGCAACTGACCATTGCCCCAACTCACCACCTTTTTTCAATCTGCAGAAGAGCCAAAAAAGCCTTGTGCTTTCTTCGTGAAGTCCACTTTTTGGAAAATCCAGCCCTCTTCGCTGTCAGCGCACATGAACAGCCACATTTATTTAACCTGCTAAATTAATCAGAGTGTTTGGGCTACCAGGAGTAAGCCAAGGCACTAAAAGTCACTGCATTTTTAATTTAGGTTTTATTTTATTAGATATGTTTGTATAGTTTTATTTAATCTTTATTTTCTTTTTTTGTTCTATTTTTCTTTTTTGCTCTTTTATTTATTTTGGCAATTTAATTTGTTTTAATTATATTTTTATTTGTTCTTTAAATTTACAACATGTAATTTAGTGTATACAGAAACTATGGTTTTTTTAATTTTGTATTTTTCATATTATGCTTAGCTTTTTTATTTTAGTATTTTAGTGCTGATAAAAGTAATACATTAAAAAAAATTAAATGTTACATTTCTAAGGGCCATATACTGTAGGTTTATTGCTGTCTAGTGGCTGTCTCCTATTTTATTATATTTAGGTTGTTTAAGATATTTTATATCTATTTTCTTAGTTCATTTTGGAGTCAAGAAAATATATTTTACTTTAATCCAGTTATATTTTATTTATTCATATTTTACTTAATGAAAATGTTTCATTTAGCTCAAATTACGTTGCTGAAGGTCTCTTTGTAATCGCCCACATGTGCTGATTTCAGGGGCCCCGTCTCTGTTTTAATCAAGGATGGGAAGGTGGGCGAGAGGCCTGGATGCTGGTAAGCTTTGAGGGGGCTTCTGGATCCGGTCGTGGGCCTCTATTGATGAAGACTTTGATCCATTGTGCTCCGTTCCCTCTTTAGAGCGCATGTGTTAGAGATGTTAGTAGAATAACATGCCAGTTATAATTACATTAACTGAACAGTAGCTGAGGGAAGTCTCAAAGGTAACATTTCTTAAACTCACATTACACGTGTTGCTATTACAACATGTTGTATTAACAATAGCTGTTTCCTTTGTACATTCACAAGCTCTCGCTCCAGGAGTTTCTTTGACATCTGGGACGTTTTTGGCCATGAGTTTTCCAGGCTAATCATGCCTTACCTAACGACCTGGCACGATCTGATCTAAGTCATTGATTTCAGTGATGAATTAGGGTAGTTTTTGAAAAATGAGGAAAGGATCTGAAGATTACTAGATTAATTTCCATCACGCTTCCAGCTCCGCCTGGCCTAAGATTTGTGCTTCAGTTGGAATGGACACTCATAAATAAGGCTATTACTGCAATCAGAGGGAAATATGAAAAAGGTGGACTTTCATCTGTTAAATGTTAGTATAGGAAAGCTTTCATTATAAGGGAAAATGAATCCAGAATTGAGGGTCTCGCTAGTAGGCCAAGAGATCCCAGGCTCACTGTAGATCAGTCATCGAATTTGCTAGGATCGTATTTATAGTTATAGAAGATTTTGGAATGAAAAAGTTTTCTCTGCTTTTTCTCACTTCGATCTTAATCTTTGTGAACTCACTCTACAGCTATAAGGTTCTGATGGGACTATTCCATCACTATTACTTACCTGCACCGGTGCAATTTTTTCCTCTTAAATTCAGATCGTTTAACTTTTACAAATACACAGTGACCCCGAAAATTTTTTGGACACGTAAGCCACAATTATAATACATGTATTGTTTAAATACAACTTCATGCATGTAAGAAAAATTATCTTGGTTAAAAATCATCAGTTCTTTGCAGATGCCTCTTGGTTTGATATTTACTATCTAATCCAGTGAAAGTCAAAACTGAAAAACTGAACATTTGAAAGTGTAAAATACTTTTTGGAGTCACTGTGTGTCAGGGTTGCCAGGTCTGCATAACAAAGCCGGCCCAATCACAGCCAAAACTAGCCTTATTGCGTTCCAGGAGAATATGCCTAAATCTAAATCGCGCCAAAATTGCATTTTGGGGGGTTAAAACCTTGCCTTGGTCGAAGTCGCATTCCAGGGGGGTGGGGGATTTCGTTTCATCCTGCAAACTAAAAACACAACCCGCGGCAGCAGTATAAAAGTAGCCCAATTCCGCAGGAGAACCACATATATGGCAACACTGCAGTGTGTTGCTTGAATACACTAAATCCTTGAATGTTTATGTAATAGAAACCTTCTTAGGGACAAATGAAGCATTTTGACTTATTCCAGCATTGACTTTTTGTTATATCTGGATAAGGTCATAGAGAAGAAAGGGCAACAGAGCAAAGAAAGAATATTGGGCACTTGCCTGACCTATAACTGAAATTTTGACACATCTAATGCCCTGTGTCTAAATTTTTGCGCAATTGAAAAAAAAATGGTATGGTTTATTAGTTATCTCATGCTGTTTTCCCCTTGTTTCTCATATCTTTATTTTTTTGCCCTCAAGCAATGTGTTTCACAGGGCAAATATTGTGTAATCCCCAAGTTACTGAGACATGTCTTAATGTTTTTTTCTGTTTTTTTCCTTCTCAGTTTGCCGTGTACATTGGTATTGATTTTCAGGAAATGGCCTTACTTCTGTTTGCCAGGCGAGGATCTTACTGTGAGAATAATGTGAACCTAACCAGATGATCTGCTCAAGCGTTTACCCAAACGAAGACGATGAGCCGTCGGTAAATCAGTGGCTCTTTGGCTTGAGCTTTCTGACCACCAGCTGCATCCAGTGTACTCAATTACTGATGTGGAGACACAAAAATGGTAGCTGGCCTGACAATAAATCAGACCGTGTTGGGTTTCCAGCTAGTCCTTCACTAAATAAGTTTATCAGCATCTCAAAATTAGTGAAGGGTCGAGCGAAGGATCTTCTGTTATTTTATGAAATAGACCATATATGGTGTATCTTTTAGCTAATTCAGATTTATGTTGATTCATGAACAGACAAGAAAAAAAAAAACTTACAAGTAGAGAAGGAATGCATTTCTCTAGCAGCAATTATGTGTCATGGTCTTTTAACCCCACATTCCAGCTGTTGCCATTAAAAAATGAATATACCATTAGTTTACCACGATTTGTTGCAGCTCTCCAGAGAGGAGCCATGAGAAACATCAGTAGAAGAACATCTCAGGGTGACATCCCTGTGGACCCAAGAGTCATGGTGACCATAAAGAGACCCCCGTGTTTCGCCCCCATGTCCTGATGGAGAGAGGTCAGAGGTCATGCGGAGCATGGATATGTCCATTCCCAGAGGGGCTGAAGGGTAATGGAATGGCAGATTCAGACCAAATGGAGCAATTTGCGCTTGTCCCATCTGAACCTGGAAGAAAAGAGAAAGACATGAATTTGACCGAGGTAAGCACTATAATGACTGTTTAGATTCACCACAGAAGACTACTATAATGTGAAACATTGAACATATTAAAATGTGTGTGATACATATAACTATGATTTTTTTTAAAATATATATATATATATATATATATATATATATATATATAAAATTTAAGTTTTCAACTGTGATGATAAGAAATGTTTTTTTGAGCACCAAATCAGCAAATTAGAATGATTTCTGAAGGATCATGTGACAATGAAGACTGGAACAATGGAAAATTCAGCTTTGCCATCACAGGAATAAATTACATTTTAAGATATGAAATACAAAACCGTTTTTAAATTATTAATTATAATTAACAGTTATTTTAAATTATAATAATATTTCACAGTTGTACTATTTGTACTCTATTTTTGATCAAGAAAATTTAAAATATATTTAGTCTTTTCTACTTGGCTGTTTTTTGTAATTCCAGATGAAATTAAATCTTTTCCATTTTGTATCAGTGTTTTACACCAGCATGCTAGTTATAAGACACAGTGTGGTTGTGATTTACTTATGCTATATTGTTTTGTGTATATGTATGGAAGCCCGTTTCTGCCACTGAATAAAAATTTAAAAAGTTAATTGCAACTTTTTATCTCACAATTCGGACTTTTTTCTCAGAATTGTGAGATATAAACAAATAATTGCAAGTAATAAAGTCAGAATTGCGTTATATAACTCGCAATTGCAAATTATGAAGTTAGAATTGCGAGATTCTCAATTCGAGATCGCAGTTCTGACTTTTTTTCTCGCAATTGCGAGTTTATATCTCACAACTTGGACTTTTTTTCTCAGAATTGTGAGATATAAACTCACAATTGCGAGTTACAAAGTCCAATTCCGAGGGGAAAAAAGACTGATATTTTCTTGCAATTGCAAGTTTATATCTCACAATTCTCACTTAATAACTTGCAATTTTGTGTTATCAAGTTTATATCTCGCACTTCTAACTTTTCTCAGAATCTTGCAATTCTAATTTTTCTTGCAATTTTGAGTTTATATCAATTGAGAAAAAAGTCAGAATTGTGAAATAAAAAAATCGCAATTACCTTTATTACTTTTTATTCAGTGGTGGAAACAGGCTTCTATATATGTGTGTGTGTGTGTGTGTGTGTGTGTGTGTGTTTGTGAGTGTGAGCAGTGGTTTGTAGCTGGTTTTTCATCATGATTTTACAGACTCCACATAGTACCAGCATTGTGTACATGTACTGATATTTCCATGAACCCAACATTAGCCTAAATTATAAACATATAGATTGCATAGAAAAATTCCTGCTCTCCACAGACTAAACAGACCTGTGACCCATTTTTGTGACATGACCCACCAGTTAAGAAGCACTGCAGAGTGTTATTGGCTGTTTGCCATGATCAGTGTGCTGTCTGGTCTGGTTATGGGCTCTTCACCTGTCACCTGTCAATCTGTCATCATGAATGACAAACCCCTCCCACTTACTGGGCCCAGTCTGTCACAGGGACAGACGTTTACTTACCCCTACAATTGCTTCTTGAGCATTATGATTGATAGAGTTAACATGTTCAAACATGTTAGTTCTTCATTTTAAGTCACTTGTGCACGTTAAAGTGTGTGTGTCTGAATAAATGCTGAGCATGCAAATAAATGTTATATGATTGACAGCATGCGTGAGGGACAGCAGAGGTCTGGATGTGCTGTCTGTCTCTGTTGTTAATCAGATGCGTTGGATTTTTCCTCCCAACCTCCTTCAGTCAGTATAACAATAGAGCCAGGGGCCCTCTTCACCCCTCAGACAGCCCAATATCCAGATAACCTGCTTACAATGCTTCAGCCCACATGGAAATGGCTGTTTTATGGCCATTATCAGTCCGTTGTGATCCCTTTGTGTGGCTTTTTATGGTTTTGTCAACTTTTACAGTATGCAGAGAGTCTGGTATTTGCATTGTGAGTATCTTCAGAGATTTTCCTTCGTCTCCCCTGCCTCCCATCCGTCTGCACGTCTGTCTTCTCGCTAATGAAAACTGTCAGCTACCAGCATCTGTAGGCCCAACAAATATGATGTGATGTTTCTTTCCATTTATTTTATACCACAAATTATATGTAGCATATTAAATGTGATGTTTGTTTCCATTTTACTCCTTGAGGAGATTTCTGTGGCGCTGGCAGTAATTAACAGTTAGTATTCTGTCTTTTCTCATTAGTTTTCAAGTCTGGAAAATATTCAAACAGAATCTGATTCTTGAGTACTGGAAACCAGGCTATAATGCTTAAGACATTAAAGTTATGAATCAAGGAATGGGTTTTGTATGGTACATTTGGGAGCTTCTCCTACTTCTTACATTTTTTATATTCACAAACATTCATAAAATGTGTATTTTCTTGCCAGTGACTCCAAATGAATAGACACATCCAAAAATATACAAAAATAATAACTCATTTATTACAAAAATTGGCTAATATATGCATTCACTTCAATAAATGAATCATTTGAATACTAATTTGAATGAATAATTGATATAAAAATATATAAATTAATAAAATTCAGTGGTAGATAAGATTCAGCTGACCAAAAAGCAATCTTTTTATTATACGTATGGATTAATGCTCATTTTTATGTCTCGACTAAACATCTACAATCTGCCTTCCAGCTTTCCCACATCAAGTGCATTCAAATGAACCACAGTGACATAGGGTCTGCTGGGACGTATTGATGCCCAGGTGATGAAGCTGATCCTGGGGGGATAGAGAGATAGATCCGTTTTATCTGCTCTCCCCTCCAGCGCCACTAACCGCAATCAGAGCCACCATGAGCTGCTTCAACTCTGGAAGAGCAATGAGACCCCGGAGACCAACCAAGCTATCGCTTTGATCTGAGAAAGAGAAAGAGAGAGAGAGAGAGAGAGAGAGAGAGAGAGAGAGAGAGAGAGAGGGAAGGCCCTCGTATTGCCCTAGCCCTTTAGGAGAGGTCATAAAAACCATCTCCATTAGGCAGACGCCTCAATCTCGGCACCAATATTTACTTTACGGGGCTTCATAAGTGAGATCATTCTAGACTGAGTGTCTCTGTTTGGCCGTCTGTTGCATTTGAGATACAATTACTAAAGTGTTTGCACGATTTCCATTAAAGCAGTGTTAAAACGTGCTTAAAGCTCTGGGATGCAATCAAAGCTGGCAAAGAGCAAATTAGATGAAAAGCACAAATATGTTAGACTAAATTACTTTTTTTGTCTCAAAGCCTTTCTAGGCAATAACTAACCTTTTAATTAAAGATAAAAGTTTTTAATTTCTATATATAAATGTAAGATAAGACATAGGGTGAAGACCTCATATATTTTTTATCAGATTTTCATTAAATGCGAGTGTTATGGGTTGGATTTAAAGGTGAGATGATCAGATACTTGTGTGTGTAATATTGAAGGTGAAGACTGGGATGTGTGTGTATAAAGTCTGAGATCAGACTGAAAATTTCAGCTTTTTCTTTTTTTTTTTTAATTTATAGCTTGAAATAGACAAAGGTTTAGAAAAGTTAGTGCATACAATAAATATTTAGATTTTGCAATATAATATAATATAACATAGGAATCAATCCTAATAATAATTCTAATCTAATTTAATATATAAAATTAATATTTTTTACGAAATTAATTTGTCTTTCAAAATTTAAATAAAATTGCTATTCTGCTCAAAATTATGGTCTCAAACTTTTGACCCAGCTTTATATTTATAATATATTGTGTAGATATGTCTGATATTGATATTGTAAAATACATCTGATATAAATATATAATGTGAGTGTCTAACATCTTAACCTATCTCTCTTTTTCACACTAGTCTTTGTGACAATATATTCAGGCTGAAGAGTGAACCTGGAGCTCATTAGTGTGTTGACATAAGGAAACGAGAGTCTGACTTCCATCAAGGCTCTGATAGATCACATCAGCACTAGACTGCAAGCAGGTATCGATCAGTCTGGAGGGGTGTGTGTGTGTGCGTGTGTGTTGGGGTGTTTTAGTAGCACTATGGGTCTATACCTTGTAATATTGCCCAGTATGAGGCCTGTCTGTGTGCTGCGGTCTGCAAGACTCCCCATCATGGTGTTCAACAAGGCATGAGAGTTCATGTATTGCTCAAATAGAGAGAAGCTCAGAGACTAGCAGAGTGTGTGTGCTTGTGTGTGTGTTACGAAGTTCATTGTTCTTTTTTCTAGGTGTATAGATTTCTGTTTCCTTTCTCAGGGGTGTTTATAACAGAAATTACAGCAGAACACGTTAGAGCTCGCATGCTAGTATGTATTAGCTTAGAATTTCTCTAATTGCACTTAAATATGTGTCTTGTATGTATCAGCTTGTGTTTGCAATGATCGTGAAAGTATTCTGGAATGCTTGACTCTTATTAGTCAATCATGGAATTCTGAGCAATAATTGACTAGTCAGAGTCAAAGAAGTGGAGTCAGTCTGCTCAGATGGTTGGGAAAACATTAGTTTGGTCAGTGTTTTTGTGAATTTTGCTTCTTTTTCTGTTGTAGGCTGAAAGGACTTTGAAATAACTGAAATCATTTGGCAATTGATATGGAACTGTAATGTAATCAAGACCTTTCTGAAGCTAATTTAGCCTTACTTTTTCCTGAAAAAATAGTTGCACCTTAGAACGCTCACCAACCAATCAATTCCCATTTTAATTAGTAACTATTTTACATTTTGGGTGAATTAGTGGCTAATTAGCATTGCATTTGTAGGCTTCGTTGATGGTTAGCATAGGTGTGGACCTTCAATGCTTATGTTTTTTTCTAAAAACCATACATTTCTATACAAATATGCAAAATCGCCACTTCGTAAAATTGTTACATTCTCATGATATCAGGTTGACTAAACCAATTGAGTAAACTGAATAATTCACAGCTGACAGCTGATTTCTTAGATTGTTGTGCTAGCGATAACTTCTAGTAGTCATAAGACGCATATGAAATCAGTATTTCATATCCATTTATTTACTGGGAAAGTTGCTGTTCGTGTTGAGCTACTGATCACTTTGTCGAGGTTTATTTTGTGATAATGACCATCTGACTGTACATTATCCCCGACTGTACATTATCCTGTTTCTGTCAAAGTCAGTTAGCCAGGACTCAGCAGGACTAGTAGGACTGTCTCCAGGAACACCCAAATACACTGTTATCAGGGGAAATAGACCTCTGTCAGGGGCAAGGAAGGGGGTGGAGGAAGAGACAACCCTCCCCTGACAACACAGACACATGTGAGAGGAGCAATCTGAGCTTATCACTGTCCCACATAGTCCCTTGAGTCTGATTATTCCCACCTCAACCCCCTAAAACTGTATTTTTACACAGGTCTACAGGATAGACGCATGTCAAAACATCAAAACATAGTGAAAAGGGGTTAGAAATGAGAGGAAATATGACATTATTCCTGCCATCTGAGTAGTTTACCTCTTACAGTCTGGAGCCAGTTCAGTCTGGATTTATTGATTGAACTTTATATTGCTTCTGTTGTATTGAGTAAATATATTAAAAGATTAATAATGTCCAGGACTGATCCCGAATGAAATTGGGAGGAGAGCCTGACGGCTAAACTCATAATACACCTCTACACTTGAGGTTTGGGTTATTGGAAATTGTTTTTTCACCAATAATTTATCGTCCGTTTGTATTAGATTCTCCAGTTTTTACAGTGCACCAATGCTTTGTCAAACCCCAAGACTTTTCTCAGTGTCTTTATTAGCAAAACATGTGTTGGAACAGCAGGATTTTATCTGGGTTAAGCTCTTGGAGAAAACACTGGAATATCAGCATCCCACCTGGCCTCTGAACCTGCTACTTGCTGGTGTCATGTCCAATTTCCTTTCTGCTTTCTCTTCTGTCGGCTTCTGAATTGTCCATCTGCTGGAAATATGTCTGTCAGTCACGTGGCACATGTACACTACCTTTCAAAAGTTTGGGGTCAGAAAGAGTTTTATTTTATTTTTATTTTTCCCAGGAATTTCATACTTTTTGCTCAGGAAAAATATGTGTTGAATTTATCAAAAGTGACAGTAAAGACATTTATAATGTTACAAAAGTATTGTTTATTTCAAATAAATGTTGTTCTTCTCAACTAATCGTAGAAAGAAACCTGAAAAAAAAAATCATGGTTTGTACAGTATGACAGCGTTTTAGTCCCCCGTTAGAAAATAAAAAAATCTAAAATTACGAGATTAAAGTTGTAATATTTTAAGAATAAAGTCAAAATTACAAGAATAAAGTTGAAATAATTTGAGAATAAAGTCAAAATTACAAGAAAGAAGTTGAAATATTTCAAGAATAAAGTCTAAATTACAAGAATAAAGTCAAAATATTTCAAGAATAAAGTCAAAATATTTCAGGAATAAAGTCGAAATGAATCGAATTCATCTGTGATTATAATATTTTGAGAGTATATTCTATAGCCTATTGCGCATGCAAATGTCCCGGATTGGGAGCACCAGGAGAAATTCTAAAGTCTCAGCTTTCAAATTCTGTCCGTTTTTTAGCAAAATACAAACAATATGTCTTACAATAATGTTTTTTTAACACTCTTTTTCAATAATCTTTCTGATTACAACGAGACATTCATTTCATTAAATTAGGCTGTTTTTTTTTTCATGCCTTCTGATGTTCCTTCACGTTTATGTCGTGCTGTAACCTCGAAATAAAGAGGAAAAACACATAATTTGTATTTTGTGATAAAACTGACAGAATTTGAAAGCTGAGCTGTGTTATATTAAAAGCAACAAAGCACATAACTTATTGTGATTACTGGGTGGTTGGCATGCTACAAATAATGAATGGAAGATGTTAAATGTTATTTCCAATCATTTACTGTATTATACCGTGAATAAAACAGCTTGTGAATAGTCACTTAATGTTATATAGCTCAGAAAAAACAACAACATAACTTATGTTAACGAGTTGGAGCCCACTTCAACCTTATTGTTTTTTTTTTATCGTCTTATTTTAAATTGTAATAATATTTCACAATATTACGATTACTATATATATACGCACACATATGAAAATATATTGCCTGCTTCCACACTACTAACTGTGTGTTTAGCCAAGGATTCATGGCATCCTCTGATGTGACCCGAGATAATCATAGCCAACTACCTTTAAACACATGTACACACTCACACACACACACTCCATGTGACTCTCTCTGTTGCTGACAGGTCTTTCAATGGCCCACGATCTGAACTGAAGATGACCAGCAGGAATGGCTCCCTGTCCTCGTGATGACCCACAGAATGTGTGTGTGTGTGTGTGTGTGTGTGAAGATGTCCTTCCACAAAAGCCCCATCCATACACTTAATCATTTTCTAGCCACCAGCTAACACAGACTGTCTGGAGAAGACACAGGCCAGTGTGGACTGTCAGTAATCAGCATGGCATTTAGTCATTCCCTGCCAATTAGTGAAGCATTACCTGCCCCAGGTCAATGGCAGAGCCGCACGGAAGCCGGCTGACGAAATCGGAGCGATGTGCACTTCGCAGAGGGATCATCTGATGTCACCACTGCTTTACTACCACTCCGGTGCACAGAGGGGTCAGGCCGTATTCTCCATCACCTGTGAGTGGAACGTACATGTCACTGGATGTAAGAGACCGAGTTCATGGAAATGGATGATGTTAGGGAGAACAGAGCAGGTATTCAGGGAAAAGGACACCTTGAAAATTCTTTAACAAAGATGTTTTTGTGTGTTTAGTAGACAGGGACTAATGGGGAACTAAGAAACAGAACATATAGCAGTGTTTTATCAGTTGTGTTTGTGTCTCAGTGTGACTGCCTGGCTGCCCTGTCAGTGACTTTAAGGTTTGTTGGCTAATCAGTCTCATTTTGCCTCATTAGTCGCCTGCGTGGGGCTTCCTTCAAACCGAGATGATGTATGACCGGGCCAAATAGTCTTCTGGCTGCCCTCAGGGGTGAGACAGGAATGAAATACATGTGTGTGTTAAAGAAAAAGGACAGATAGAGCACTGTAGGTGTACATTCAACTGGTAAAAGGAAATCGCATATTAGGCCTCTTTAGTGTGCCAACCGTGTCTCCTAGACTAAAATTAGATTAAAAAGAAAACGGAGAATTTTATTTAACAGTTTTGTAGTTTTCTTATTTTTAACTCAAGCTTTGTTTAAAGCATTTGTAACAATTTTAATAACATTTGAAAATAATTTAGATAATAATACAAATATATTTTAATAATTAGAAAATTGTAGTAATTATTTTTATTAAATTGCTAATTTATTTATTTATTTTATATTATTATTATTATTATTTTTACATCACATATGAGCAAAAAACATGGTTGTGGTTTTATGTAAGGTGTTTTAATTTATTTAATGCTAAGGACCCCCAAATTTTATGATTACCATACGAGAGAAAACTTCCTAAATGAGAAACATATTAAATTCTAATTTATTTGTGTAAAGCTTAATCTGTGTAATTACGCGTAAAGTGTAAAGATTTATCTGAAATAAAAAGCTTTTGTTATACACTACCATTCAAAATCTTGGAGTCAGTATAGATTTGGGGAGATTTAGGGGTGGTGGGGGGGCTTTCTATTCATCAAAGAAGCCTGAAAAAATTCTACTCAGCTATTTTCAACATAATAATAATAAAAAATGTTTTTTGAGCAGTAAATCAGCATATTACAATGATTTCTGAAGGATCATGTGACTGGAGTAATGATGCTAAAAATTCAGCTTTGAAATCACAGGAATAAATTACATTTTAAAATATATTCAAAAAGAAAACAGTTATTTTAAATAGTAAAAATATTTCAAAATTGTACTGTTTTTGCTGTACTTTGGATCAAATAAATGCAGGCTTGGTGAGCAAAACATTAAAAATCTTACTGACTGGCAGTGTATAAAAATTTCTTTATATTTTTTGTGTCTAATAAAGAGAGCGTATTACTAAGAATATTATGCAAACACACCACACAGACAGAGTATAGAAAAGTCTCCTTTCTGTTAATATCAGAAACTGAGATGTCTAGCCCAGCCCGACACACCCCCCAATCCCAAATTTCATATACCAAATCCCAAGCCATCTGTATTTTGTCTGATTTACCTCAGAATTTTCCCTAAAATCATTAGTGCTAGTATAATCTGTTTAACTTGGCAGAGGGTCACCGAAATGATTCTGCCGATTTACTCTATTAACACAGCCTCCCGTAGGGAGAGTTTTGTTTTCCTTTGTCTTGTTTGTGTTTGTAACTTGCATGATTTATTTTAATGATTTTTATCAGCGTTTTATTTCAGTGTGTGTTTTTTATCCTGAGAGAGGAAGTTATTGAGAGTGATAAAGGCTAATCTGAGCCCCAGATCTCTATTAAACGGCTCTATTTCCTCACTGAGTGAGTCTGGAAATGGAGCTGCCTTTAAAGAATGCAGAGTGACCTTAAGGGTATAGATGTGTGTGTATGTGTGTGTGTGTGTGTGTGTTGGTGAACAGGAAAGCAAGACACGTTTAAACAAAGCACACAAGAGAGCTTATTACTGGGAAAGGTGCAGTCTCTTGCAAATTAAAAGAGCCATTTGGCATCCGAAATGAGCAGATGAACATATAGTGGCCACAACAAGATGAGTGGCCTTGACACCTTTGGACACTTGAAAATGAATACATTTTATAGCATGTAAATATGTTTTTTTTTTATTCTCCATGAGCAATATATATATATATAATTATAATATATATTAAAATATTTAGTTTGATGTTTTGTTACACAAGGAGAAAGTATTTGTATATTTGTAGCTTAAGTGTCCAAAAAATGTAGATAAAAAATATGGATTTATTTTAATTTAATGATTATTAAATTTAAAAGTATCTTCTGGTTCACTGACTACCATGACAGATCCATAAAGAATAGGAACTCTGTGAACAAGTTGCACAGTTGCTCTTAAAGTTGTGTATCATGTAAGGAAAGAAAAGGAGATCTGTAACTTTGATGCTCTAGTTACAGTACATTCAGCATGATCCGCTTGGGTTATGATGCTAACATGGAAAATCTCTGGTTGCAGAAAAATTCAGTGGAACCACAGCAGTAATTTATATTTACGAAGAAAGAAAACAGGTTATCAGCAGCATCTTATCATCTAGTAACTGATTCAGTCTCTTTTACAGATCTGGCAGGAACAAGGTCATGTCAAGGGAAGCAGAAGTGTAGAGCCCTTTGAAGAATCAAATACAGGCCATATCCTTGGTAAATGCATAATAATAGCAGTAAATTGCTGTAGTTTATGTGCTTAGCTTCTATTTACAGTGTGCCATAGAATGGAAAACTGTATTTACCTTGGCATAGTTGAATAATAAGTGTTCTGTACATGGAAATGACATACAGTGAGCCTCAAACCTCATTGTTTCCTCCTTCTTATGTAAATCTCGTGAATAAAAAAGACCACTGAAAAATAGGCGAATCAGAACATTACATCGACTGTGACGTAACAGTCGGGATCCCTAATAGTTACGCCCCCAATATTTGCATATACCCGCCCATGTTCTAGGCCAGCCGCCAGCCAAACCATCAGAAGTTCTGCAGGTATTGTGAAGAAACAAGCGAGGACAACAGCGAAAATGGCAGATCATGGAAATAAATGTTATGTTCCAGGCTGTGCAGGTTATGTGAAGTGCAGGGATGGGTTGATGTCTGTATTCAGAAAGGCACGGAAAGCAAATAACGCGTTCTAATAAAATAATGTGAGCCACTAAAGGGACATGGTTAGCTCCTTGCTAGCGGTAGCCTGTTACATTGCAGTACATAAGATTTCACTTTCCAGATAAACAGAGTATGGAGAGATGACTGAGGATGATAGCGAATGACTTACAGATCCTGAGCACCACTGACAAGCATCTGATCTTGTAAAATTTGTGGTAAGTATTGCCTCTTACTCTGTTTGTGCGATCGCGAATCTCGAAAGCGAAAGTGAAAGTAAAAAGCGATCGTGCATTTGAAAGCAGTTTCAGTGCCCTGCATATTAATAGCGGCTCCCTGATGCCCGCATTTTATATACAGTATAATTACCCGATGATATAACTGCAAGAGAAAGTATTGAAATATATATTTTCCTCCCTGTGTTTCCTTCCTGCTGTGAGCTACTGAAATGAGCTGCACTGTGAAACAGCCAATCAGAGCAGAGCTCAACATTATTATTCATGACCCTTCCAAATAAGCCAATAACAGACCATTTCATCCTAGGGAGAAATCCTAGGGTTGTAAATGCACATGTAAAACCGTTTCTGGAGAATTTTTGCCCTTACCTAAGCCACATACCTTCTATGTAGATATCAGAGAACAATTTAAAATATTGTATCAATGCATTCTATAGCACCTTTAACTCTTCTTCAAGCAATATTTCACCCAAAAATTAATATTCTTTCATATTATCATTATGTATTCTCAGTAACTCTTGTTAAATTCAAACATTTACGACTTTTCTTGAGGCCTACTGTAAATTTTAGTTTATTCCTCATGCAAAGCCATAAGCCTTCAGAAGTCCTGGAATATAAAGTGTATGGATTGCTTTTATGGTACTTTTTGTCTTTTTGGAGCTTGACAGTATAAATCAGTGACATGAGAGTCAGTAAAAGATGACAGAATTTTCATTTTTGGGTGAGTTATTCCTCCACATTTAAAAAAATCTCTTTGAAGTTTAAACATAAACAGATATGACCAATCTACATGATCTCCTCATGTTTTTGATCTTTGGATGTAAAAACAACAATCCCTTAGACTAGGGGCAGTCACTTTATCAGTGCCACAAAGACGTGTGTGTGTGTGTGTGTGCATGAACATATCTCAACTGTGTTGTTTGCTCTAACAAACATTTACAGTCTTCGTTCAAACCAGAGAAACATCTGCTATATTACATACTCAATAAAAGTCTTGTTTCATTGAGCTCATACAACACAATGACTGTTGTAGTATCATTTTAATCTTGCTTGCATTAATGAACAAGGAATGTTGTTTTTTATTTCACCTTTTAATGAGTTGTAACAGTATAACAGTACTGAACTTGAAAGCTTTTTTTCCTGTATAATATATTGCCATAAGCAGAGAAACACGAGCTGAAAAACTCATTTTGCAGAGGCAAATCGAACGGCAGGCTCTCCTGTTTGTGCCGTGCAGCATTTTAGTGAGCCCAGAGACTAATGAAGTGCTCCTTTACAGGCAACTGGGGTTTAATTTACCCTCAACCCCCCAAAACCCCCTGCAGAGACACAGAGCTAGAAAATACTTGATTCACACTCGCTTTCTCTAACAAAACAGTTCAGTAAGTGTGCACTGCTAATCTGTATTTTTGTCTTGTTTTCCAGCAAAATAACTAAGTATCCTTAAAATAAGACATTTACAATTTTGCAATAAACGTATAAAATAAGACATAAACATAAATCTAACCAAATTTGGTAAGGTTTACACTCAAAAACAATTTGCAAAACCGAAAAACAAATCCTAATATCTTTTATTTATTTTTTTTTCTTCTCAAGTAAATATTGTTTTAGGTTTTCTAACAATAAAGTGCAGTGCTTCTTCCATGAGAATGAATTATTTGCTTATTTAAAACATTTTCTACACTGCTCATGCATAAATCTTGCCATATCTGATTTTTTTGTCTACACGTCTACATGAATAAATGATTAAATCAGACTACGCACATCTGTATATGTGTTTAAACATGATTTAAAGAAGTTTAAGAATTTGGGCTATTTCCTTATACTAAGACTGAAAATATAAATGCAAACTTCTCTCAACAGGAAGCTGAGTTCAGGATCTCATTAGGCCGGTCCTGTTTATGATCCATGCAACTGTTTCATTTTACATGCATTAGCTTTTAAGGCTTATGAACAGTATGCGTCTTTGTATACAAGTCATAGTTTGTTTATATTATGTCATTGTGCTTCTATGTTTGTTATATGAATGAGAGAATATGTGTGCATGAGTATGTGTGATGTGGGACCATGCAGGAGCCAGAGGTGCCAATGATATCCACATCTGTGGCAGGGCGGCGTGCTCTCGTCGGCAGTGGTCAAAGCGGGCAGCCAGCCAAGCGTTAATCTGCATTAGCAGCACAAAAGATCCGGGGAGGGAACCGCTGTGAGGATGCGCCTTCATTTACTGGAGATTTATAGAGGCCCAGAATCAGGAGTCGGGACGCCCAGCATTTTCCCTATCATTGGCTCACATCTAAAGAGCCTGTTTTTTTTCCTGAAGGGCAATCATTTGGAATCAAGCAACCACAAATCTTGGGTGTGTGGGGTGGCTGGAATTCCAAGGCCTAGAATGGGAAAAATTGAGTTTGTATGGATGTATGTGTTTGAGTGCATGAATAGAGAATCATATAGCAGAAATATTGCAGGTTCCAGGGTTTGAACAGCCCCAATGAGCCGTTGACTCCCGAAACTGGAATATGGAAATGTGGGGAGTCTATTGAAGGCAGGAGGTCATTGTTTGGGGGGATGTGATGATATATGTTCTTCACTGCGGACATTGTGTGGGGCCAAGTACATCAATGCCGTCAACTCGGACACACACACACCCCTCATTCACATGATGAAGCTGTTTCCTGCACACAGATACACACTGGTTGAGTCAGCCCATTTCTTTTTCCTATAGGGTACAAATTTAGGTCTTTTCCTGCTGGATGAGAGGCTCCTGTGGTTTAAAGTGTGAAGCATTTCCTCTGGGAGAGGACCATAGGAAGGACAGGCCTTCAATGCAGTTTTGTTTGTTGTTTATGTGGAAAATTAACCTGTTAAAGCCTGAAATATGTTTTTTTTTTAATGGAAGAGTTTGCTGAACCTTATACAAACCTTATACTTAGACAAAATATGAAAGAAAATCTAGATTGCACATGTGTTTTATGTTTTGTATCATATTTGATCCATTAGTTTTTAAAGCCTATATATAGTGAGAATAAGGAGTAAATGTTCATATTGAAATATTACTAAGAATTTATGTTTACTTTATAAAAATCATTAAATATGTCACAGCAAAAAGATATGTACCACAAAATGAAGGTGGACATTTTTAGAATTATATTAAAAGGGTAAAAAAAAAATATAAACCACCAGTTATTGTGATAATAGAGGCCTTAGAAATTTGTGTTTCAAATATGATCCAATATGCTTTATAGGGTTAAGAACCTCCTAATCTTCTAGCTATGTGAAGTTAAAGATATAGTTCAGCCAAAAATTAAATTCTGTGATCATTCACCTCTTTATTTCGTCTGCTGAACATGAAAGACAATATTTAAACATAAATCGGAATCTGATGTTTTTTATCTTCAAAAAATCTTATGCAGAAGAAATAGATCTACAGGTTTGGAGGGTGAGTACATTTTTATTTTTGGGTGAAATATTCCTTTCATTTTAGGAGTTTAGGAAGTGTGTAGAAGCTAGTTTTTTAATCTTGAGTGAATCAAGGCTACTGGTTTAACCATAACCTCTCCCTTCTCTGATCCTTCTAGACATTTACAGAATTCAAATTACTGACCTCAGAGATCAAAGGTTAGGTCTTGAAATAACACAGGCCAGTGGAGCACAGGTGTCCACCTGATCCCAGTGAGGAGGAATGTTGCAAGTTAGACGGATACAATGTGTTTCAGATAAACTTAACCCAACCCTGATCTCTGGGCAGAAAGTCCAAACAGTGAAATGATTACAGACGTTTGTTCAAAGAGCATGAGGTCAAGTAGGACTTCAAGATGTTAAAAACGGATTTGCAACCACACAATGTGTGGTTTCCAACCTTGACAACATCAAAGGCTTTGAAATCTGTGTAATCTCAGCTATTTATTATCTAAACTATTATGTATTATGCTGCTTGTGCACCATTTATTCTTCTGATACTGTTTTTGTTGTTGTTGTTGTTGTTGTTGATGATGTAGGCAGAATACACTTTAGAAGATCTCAATTCCTGCTTGCTTTTTGTAGTTCAAAGCAAACCACCAATTTAATTTGGCTAATTATCTTACATTGTGGAGTCGCCCTCAGGCTCTGAGGGAAGACCACTCCTGATTTTCCATAAGGTGTCATTGATGTGAAAATTACAGCAAATCCAATCAAACACAACAATATTTTCGTACAGGTTCACATAAATTAGCCAAATTAAGCAGATGCCAAAATGAACAGGTCGTGGGACTATGCCTTTATTCTCCCATGGACAAACTGTGAGGTAAAATTAAATGTTACCATTTTAGATCGACAAATCTGACTATATAATATTCAAACTGAAAGCATAAATCTAGGCTATCCACTGCCGTTTTCAAAGCACAATGCAAAACTGTGACAAAACTGTGTACGCATATACTTACTTGCCGGCAACCCGCCAAAATAAAAGCCTGCTGCTTTTAAGTTTGAAAATGATGAAAATTCACATATATATACATTTTATTTTTAAATTCACAATAAAATAATTGTATTTGTATTTACTACTCCCTTTTAATTTTAAATATAATAGTATTATCACACTTTATTATACAGTTTATTATTTTATTTAAATAAATAAATAAATAAATATAAATATAAAAGAAGAAGAAGAAGAAGAAGTGAATTCTTGTCTGCCAAAAGCATGAAACCAAAAGGGTAAAGTTTCCTATTCGGCTCATGTATTTTGCATATTTTTGGGTGTATGCAGTTAATTTTACTGTTAATACATTTAATAATTGGATTTTAAGCACATTTTTGTTTATTTTTGTGCAGTAAAACATTTTGGTACTGTGCTGGATCACTCTTGACCAATGTAAAATCCTGAAGCAAAACTAGCTGAGAACCATTTGTCAGTCTCAGCCATGGAATAAAAGAGAATATATCCATCTTTAAGGATTTATCTGTTCCAAAATCTGCTAGCAAAAAAAAGAAAAAGAAAAGAAAAGAAAAAAAGGTCTAAATCCATAAGAGAGATCTTTAGCACAGAGGCATCATTCATTCTTTTCTCTCAATTTTTTCAACATTTAGCAGGGTTTAGGGCCTGTATAGGATGCATTGGAATGCAAAGACAGATAAAAAGAGGCTTCTTCCTCACGGCAGGGGACTGCGAAAGCATACACATAAACTAAAATACAGGGTACACCCCAACCCCCTCCACACACACACACACACACACACACAATTCCCAACAGAAATGGGTCCTGAACACTGGCGTTCTGAGAGAAAATGGGGGTGGAATGAAATCCAAAGGACTGAACGAGAGAAAGAAGAGTGAAAGCAGGAATAAACAATGCTGAAAGTGAAAAGGAAGTTGGAATGAAAGAAATAAACTGTTTAAAAGAGGAAAAGAACAAGGTAACCAGAAAAAGACGAGAACAAAAAAGGGACCAAAATAGAAAGTGATTTTGAAAGCCAAAACATTTTGTTTCACGTGAATGTTTTCCATCCATTATTACAAGGCGTAAACTTCATTACTGTATTATGCAGAGCTTCAAACTTCCTCTTCATTTTGAGTAAGTCAATGAGTATGAGGGTGCACTCAATTCTTTTGAATGTGGCGATAATTAAAACATGAATGAATGTAATGCTAATCCTCTCTTTTCCTCATGTTGGCGAGATACAGGTTGGTTGCTGAGTAGTACAGCAACGAGCAGAGACTGGCGATGGGCGCTTTGTGCATGGCTCTGAAAAGATCCGCCAGTCTGGGCCGATGAGACAGAGTTAAGGGGGTCAGAATGGTCAGGCTGGTATAAATACGTCTCATTGTGCACATTAAGGAGATGCTCCCAGCAGGGAGTCTATAAAGCTCCAGAGGCAACACTAACACCCAATGCGGCTGCTTCCCCCCATCCTGGAGAAACACCTCACGTCTAGCTGACAGAAACAAGCTGAGAGTGAGGAGATGAAGAGTGCATGAAAGAGAAAAAGAGCACTTGCCATAATGTTCCTTGGTTGTTTCCTAATTTATGAATTACGTAATAAAAGTTGCTCTAAGTTGCTTACTTTGTGCTCTACTTTCTTTGCCTTCACAAAATTGGGGACAAAAAGAACCTAGATAGAAACTTTCATGTGAATCTTACAAAACCTGTGAAGAAAATGTTTTATTGGTCATATCTCATTCCAAACTAAATGCATATTTTTTTCTTTTTTTAATATTTATATATTTCTCATTCTCATTTTGTCATCGCCATAAAAACAGTTATAAAAATTTTATATAATAAAAGTTTTGCACATCATAGTAGTATATATACTGCTATTATGCAAATCATTTAAAAAATATATATGAATAGTGCAAGTAAAACATCAGGGCACAATATGGTAATAATAATTGGATGGTAAAGGTGATTA